>CAUYQG010197011.1:0-14216 GCA_963574415.1 Tarsius wallacei
TCCGCAGGCTCAGGCAATCCACTCACCTCAGCCTCCCAAAGCGCGGGATTACAGGCTGAGCCACCGAGCCCAGCTTTGAATTATTCTTATAAATGGTAGTTAAATTCCTAGACTTGTACATTTATAAGTCCCTAGACTTTAGTTTATAATGTGGTTTAAACACCATAGCCACTGTTTTGGCACTTGCCTTGTTTTTACTTAATCTATGGAGAACATTTTTGGTGCTTTTAATATTATGTTTGTTTAGTCTCCTCTTTCTTCCCATCTCTTCCTTCTCTTCCTTTTCTTCTTCCTCCCTCTTCTTTTTTCAGATTTTTGTACCTATCATTCCAGATGTTGACCAACATTTGGCTACAGTTCTCTCGGTCTCTAGTTTTCTCTACAGTTCTCTCGGTCTCCTTTAGTCTTTTTGTTTTGGAGTATGGTATATACTCCAAAACAAAAATCCTGCAGAAACTTTGCTTTGATTTTTACTATTTTCTCTTCATCTGTTCCATTTAGTCAACTACAACTTGGTAGTGGGTCATAATGTGTTAGAATTTGTAAATATAGATATTCCATTTCCTGTGTGATGAAGATAAAAAAATCTTATTTTAAGTACAGATTGCCATGACCTTTCTTATTTTTTGTTATAATTAGATTTTTCTTTTCTTTTTTTAAAATACATTTTTATTTTAAATTATGTGGGGTATAATTCCGGGTTAGGCATACAAATGTTCGTTATGCAGTTACCCTTGTTGATGGAGTATGCCCCCCTCCGTAGAGGCCACTCCTGCCTCTGACCTCCCCTGGCAGTTTCCCACAACTGCCAATCCTTTTCTTATAGTATTACATTAGTTGTTCAAGGTCCGCTTATGAGTGAGAGTATGTGATACTCGGTTCTTTGTTTCTGGGATAGATCACTCAGTATTATAGCCTCTAAGTCCATTCAAGTTGCTGCGAAGTTCATAATTTTGTCCTTCTTTATGACTGTGTAATATTCCATCATGTGTATGTACCACATTTTAAAAAAATACAGTACTCTTTCTATGGGTAGCATGGTTGGTTCCATGTTTTTGCTATTGTGAATAATGCTGCGATAAACGTGTGTGTGCAGGTGTCTTTTTCATAGAGTGATTTGGGTTCCTCCAGGTATATTCCCAGTAGGGGGATTGCAGGGTCATATGGGAGGTTGATTTTTAGATGTTTTAGGAATCGCCATGTTGTTTTCCACAGAGGCTGTACTAGTTTTTACACTCCCACCAACAGTGTAGAAGTATTCCTTTTTCCTGCATCCTCTCCAGCATCTGTTGTGTTTTGAGTTATTGATGATAGCCATCCTGACTGGAGTTAGGTGGTATCTCATTGTGGTTTTAATTTGCATTTCTCTGATGATTAGTGAGGCAGAGCATTTTTTCATGTTTCTGTTGGCTACTCATGTGTCTTCTTTTGAGAAGTATTTATTCATGTCTTTTGTCCACTTTGTAATGGGGCTGTTTGTTTTTTTATTTTAAGCGCTTTTGAGTTCCTTGTGGATCCTTGATGTTAGGCCTTTGTCAGATATATAGTTGGCAAATACTTTTTCCCAGTCTGTGGACTGTCTCCCCACTCTCTCAATGGTTTCTCTGGCTTTGTAGAAGCTTGTGAGTTTGATAAGGTTCTACTTGTCTATCTTATCTCTTATGGCATGGTCACTTGGAGTTTTGACCAGCAATTGGCTGCCAGTTCCAATTTCCATAAGGGTGTCGCCTGTGTTTTCTAAGGTTCTTACAGTTTGAGGTTTTATGTATAGGTCTTTGATCCATTTAGAGTTGATTTTTGTGTATTGTGATAGGTGGGGGTCTTGTTTTAATCTTCTGCATGTTGTCAGCCAGTTTTCCCAGCATCATTTACTGAATAGGTTCTCCTCTCCCCAGTGGTTATTGTTGGAGGCTTTGTTGAAGATGGATTGGTTAAGGAATTGAGGTTTTACTTCTGGAATCTCTGTCCTGTTCCTTTGGTTTATATATCTGTTCTTGTACTAATACCAGCCTGTTTTGATTAATGTAGATTTTTTTTTTTTGAGTTGGAGTCTCACTCTGTTGCTCAGACTGGGATGCAGTGGCACACTCACAGTCACCACAGCGTCGACTTGATGGGCTTAGGCGATCCTTCTGCTTCAGCCTTCCAAGTAGCTGGAAGTACAGGTGCACGCTACCAGGCCTGGCTTATTTTTTGATTTACTGTAGAGACGAAGTCTTACCAAGTTGCTCAGTCTGGTCTCAAACCCCTGAGCTCGGGCAATCCTCTCGCCTTGACTTCTCAAAGTGCTGGGATTTACAGGCTGAGCCACCGTGCCCAGCCAATTATTGTAGCTTTATAAAAAAGCTTGAAGTCTGGGAGCGTGATGCCTTCTCCTTTTTTTTTTTTTCTCTGAGGATTGTTTTTGCTTCTTGATCGTTTATGTTTCCATATGAATTCCTGTATTGTCATTTTCAGGTCTGAGAAGAATGCTGCTGGTAATTTAATGGTTATTACATTAAATCTGTAGATTGCCTTGGGTAAGATGGATGGACAACTTAACAATATTGATTCTTCCAACCCATGCGCATGGAATATTTTTCCATTTGTGTCGTCTTTGATTTCTTTGAGCAGTGTTTTGTAGTTTTTGTTGTAAAGGTCTTGATTTCTCTGGTTAGGAAGATGCCAAGGTATTTCTTTTTTTGCGTGTGTGACTATTGTGAATGGAATTGTGCTTTTTATTTGGGTTTATTGTTGGTGTTTAGGAATATGACTGGCTTTTGCATGCTTATTTTTTACTCTGAGACTTTGCCAAAGTCCTTTATCAGTGCAAGGGGGTTTTTGACAGATTCTTTTGGGTTTTTGAGGTATGGAATCATATCTTCTGCAAAGAGGAATAACTTAACTTCCTCTTTTCCTATTTGGATACCCCTGATTTCCTTCTCTTGTCTGATTGCTCTAGCTCGGACTTCCAATACTATGTTGAACAGGAGGGGTGAGTGTGTGCATCCTTGTCTCCTGGTTTTCAGGGGAAATGATTCCAATTTCTGTCTGTTTAGCAGTATATTGGGTTTCTCATAGATGGCTCTTATTATTTTGAGGTTCAAGGATTTTTATCAAGAAGTGGTGCTGGATTTTATCAAAAGCTTTTTCTGCATCTAATGATATAATCATGTGTTTTTTGTCTTTACATCTGTTGATGTATTTAATTACATTTATGGTCTTGTGGATGTTGAACCAGCCCTGCATCCTGGGGATAAAGCCTACTTGGTTATGGTTGATGATTTTTGAGTTGTGTTGTTGGATCCAGTTTGCTAGAAACTTATTGAGAATTTTAGCATCTATGTTCATCAAGGATATTGGCCTGTAGTTCTCTTTCTTTATTGGATCTTTACCCAGTTTTGGTATCAATGTGATGTTAGTTTCATAAGATGATATGGGGAGAGTTCCATCTTTCTCAGTTGCTTAGAATACTTTCAATAGTATTGGCATCAGCTCCTCCTTGTATGCTTTGTAGAATTCTGCTGGAAAGCCATCTGGTCCAGGGTTTTTTTTTTTGGTAGATAAATTTTCTTATGACATAGTCAATTTCCTGGGTTATTATTGATCTATTTAGGGTCTTGATTTCTTCTTTTTTCAACCTGGGGAGGTTGTGTGATATAAGAAAGTCTTCCATTTCATTTAGATTTTCGAGTTTGTTTCCACACAGGTATATATGGTAATCTCTGATAATCTTTTGTATTTTTTCGGGTTCAGTTATGACTTCATCTTTTGCATTCCTGATTGTGTTTATTTGGGCTTTTTCTCTCTTTTTCTTGGTCAGTCTAGCTAGACTCTTGCTTTCATTGATTTCTTGTATTATATTATTGTCGTCTATGTCTCGAATTTGGGCTTTTATTTTGGTGATCTGGATTCTTCTGCTGAAGTTAGGGTTTTGGTGGTTTTGCTTTTCCATCTTCCTTAGGTGATTTGTTAGGCTGTTAACTTGTAATCTTTCCATTTTCTTCATGTGTATTCATAGAGATATGAATTTCCCTCTCACTACTTACTACTCTTGCTTTCAGGGCATCCCAGAGATTTTGGTAAGATGTTTCTTCATTTTCATTTTTTTCTAGGTGTCTTTTCATCTCTGTTTTGATTTCCGTATATAACTAGATTTTTCTTTAGTATGCAGTTCAAAGTCATGCTCTTATTTTTCTAGAGCTAGATATAAAACAGATTATACTCAAACTCTCACTAATAAATTAGTTGATAAATAGAGGAACAGCTGTCATATTCATTACTTGCTTACTTATTTGCTAATTTTCTCACTCATATCACTTATTTATTAATCTATTAATTTAATAAGCATTTATTAGATGCCCTTTTCGGTACTAGGTACTATTCTAATTTCTGGGAATATAATGATGAGCAAAACAGCCATTATCCTGCTTATATGGCTTATATCTTCATTCCCTCTTACTTCCTCTTTTATCTTTCATACTCTTCTTCAGTATGTTGGCAGAATGTTTGGTGGGAGGACCAAGCTTCATCTGTACTTTGACTACTTGTATACCTAATCCTGAATTATACCCCACATCTTTAAAATAAAATAATAATAAAATGTTTTTTAAAAAAAGTAAGTTTGTGTGGTTACCTCCACTTTCTAGTGAGATTGTTTGAAATGTTTGAGATGGGAAGAATTTAAATGTGAATGACAGTTGGGAAGGTTTAAGAGGAAGTGAAAGAAACTACTATTTCACAATTGAGAAAGGATTTGTGAAGCTGTTTTTTTCTCTGTCTTTTAGAGACTAGTGGTGAATGAATTAAAATGAAAGCTTTGTAATCCAGACTTGGGCATCTATATATTGCAGAACCCTTTCTGCAACTGAGTTTTGTTTTTGAAACTTTCAAAGGAATTGTTGAACATATCTTGTTTAACTAGTCATGACTTTTGGTAATAACTCCTTTTATTTTTTGTTTTATTTACTTTTCAGTCTATTCTTATTCTGGGAAGGAGCTTATATGCTATAATCAGTTCTCTATCTTTCTTGTTGGCTCTGGAGGCTTTGGTGGAAAACGAACATCAGACAAAGCCAAGGTAGACCATAACTTTTTAAGCATAGTATATGTATTGTTAAGGATTCTTATCTATACAGTTGGCCCTTGAACAGCACAGGTTTGTGCTGCGTGGATTCACTTATTTCCACCTCTGCCTTCCCTAAGATGGCAAGACCAAAAATGTGAAGTCCTTTATGATGATCCACTTTCACTTAATGAATAGTAAATATACTTTCTCTTCTTTATGATTTTCTTTTAATAACATTTTCTTTTCTCTAGTTTACTTTATTATAAGAATACAGTATATAATACATATAACACAAAATACATGTCAGTTGACTATTTGTGTTATTGGTAATGCTTCTGGTCAGCAGTGGGCTATTAGTTGTTAAACTTTTTGGGAGTTAAAAGTTACATGTGAATTTTTGACTGTGTGTTGGGGTAGGGGTCAGTGTCCCTAACACCAACATTGTTCAAGGGTCACCTCTATTTTGTCTTATCATGTTACCATATGTGTAATTTCACAGAGTGAAGTAGAGATTCAGTAATACATACTTTGAATTAGAATGTGTTGCTTGAATTTGAAGTTCTGTTTATGTGTACATTTCTATATATGACATACTGTACATATATAAAATTTTTGCTGAGTTAGGTATAACGTACCTGAGATAATTATGGGAATATTTGTTACTTTTGTACAATCTTTATACAATCTTATGTAATCATTGTGTTAGGTTTTCCTAAAATCTAACACAAGTGTTGCTTGTATAAATTAAAACCTTCATTCATTAAATGACTTAAATATTTCTCTTGTATAAGACAATTCTAGTTATTTTTTAGTTCTCAAATACTAAAAGCATATTTTTCCTAAAGATATTTTATACTTTGAATTTTATATTAATTTAATGTTCTTTACCTCTAAGTTATTTGTGGTAGTAAGATTATACTGTAGCTAATATTCTTCTGTAATCAAGTATTATTTAAAGCAATGTGGAATGGTGATATAAATAATGGACCTGCTTGTCAGTGAAGCAACCACAACTTGTAAAAAAACCAACTGTTAAAGGTATCTGGAAGTTAGGGCATATAGCAAATGTAGAAACATTTATTCAAGACAATCTATTATATTTTAGTAAGAACAGTGAGAATTGTGGCATTTGAGTCACAAACCGTTCCTTCCTTCCTCCTCCTCTGTATCAGCATGAAAGAAACTGTACCCCAAAACTGTGCAGCCAAGAATGTAGGATCCCTCTGCCCCTAGCTCCCAGAATAGGGTCATGCTGTTTTCCTGGGAGGAGAAGGCCACTATTTTTATCCCTGCCACCAACTCTGAATTGCAGATGTCTATTCCAGGTAAAAGTAGCTGACTTGTAGGGCTCTATTTTTCCATATAGTTCCCACTTATAGAGTGGAAACTGTACCCCACCTATATAGCAAGCTAGGAGTACTGGGTCTCTGATTTCCTCTTCTCTGGCTTTCCAATAAGGTGGAAGTTTCATGGTTGAAAAGACTAGAAGATACTACCCCTGCCCAACTCCCATCTTGTAAAGCAAAGGGGTCACATGAAGAGAAATGTGCCACTTTTTCTGCACAGTCTTCATAGCAGTGGTGCAGATGTTTTGCCTGGGGGAGAGACAAGCTATAATAACAGAAAGCTCTGAAGCTCTTCTCAAGGGGTCTGACTCTTATCGGAACTGAGTTCTGTATTTGAAAGTTCAAGCGTAAAGTTACCCCCAGAAAAAAGATGATTTTAGTGATAAGCAATTAAGAGAATGCTTGTAGCTCCACAAGAGCAGGAAGCTAAAGTGTAACTCAGCTAGAAGTTTACTAGAAAGAGCCAAGTTGACAATCCCAAGAAAAGTCTTAGGATTGTAACAAAATTTAAAGACTGGCTTCAAAATTTCCTCTTGCAAAGAAGCTAGAATTAAGTTGGATCAGATTTTGGAACCACTTATGCCTCAGTACGTTGTTGAAAATAATAGAATAGTCACCTGGCAATTATTGGAGACTAATAGCTGGCTGTGATACTGGAAGAGGCAGACAAAGAGAGGTCAAGAAGAGGCAGTCAAAGGGAGCCCTGCTAAAACCAGTGTCATCCCAGGGTGACTATGTGTATTCTCAAGGTGCACCTTCTGAGGAACAATATCAGAGATTATATACTGTGGGAGAAAATAGATTTAACTAAAATAGTCTAACCAAGTTACTAAATAAATAAACAATTAATATCAACAAGCTGTGGAATGGAGAGGGATCAGTATCCATAGTTGTTATATTAACTGAAATGCCCAGTTATCAACACAAATTTATAAGATATGGAAGAATCAGGGGAGTGTGACCCATAAACAGGAAACAAACAAACAAATAAACAAAACAGGCAAATAAACTGCCTTTGACAGGACTTAGTAGACAAAGACTTTCAAAACAGCCATTATAAATATGTTCTAAGAACTAAAGGAAACCATGCTTAAAGAAATAAAGGAAAGTATGATGATAATGATTCATCAAATAGAGTATTTCTAAATAGGTATAAAAAATTGAAAAGAATCAAGTAGAAATTGTGGAGCTGAAAGTATAATAGCTAAAATAAAAAAATTTACTACTAGGGGCCCAAATGTAGATTTGAATTAATAGAAGGAAGACTCAAAAAGCTTGAGGACTGATTGATAGCAATTTTACAATCTGAAGAACAGAGAGAAAAATATGAAGAAAAAAGGATGAAGAGCCTTGGTGGGGGGGGTGCTATGAAGCACACTAACATTTGTGCAATGGGTGTATCAGAAAGAGAAAAAGGAACAGAAAAACAAATTTTAAGAAATAATGGCTTTGATGATAAACATTAATCTATACTTCTAAGAAGCTCAAGTAACTCTAAATAGATTATAAATCCAAAGATATTGACACTGTGCATCACATTAAAAATATTGAAAGCCAGAAACAAAGATAAAATCTTAAAAATAACAAGAAAAAAATGACTCATTATTTACAAAGGAGCCCCAGTAAGATTAATAGCTAGCTGACTTCTAACTTCTTATCAGAAACATGGAGGCCAAAAGATAGTGAGATAATATATTCAGTGTTGAAAGGAAAAAACAAAACAAAAAACTGCCATCCAAGAATCTTATACCAGCAAAATGGTCTTTCTAAAATGAATGTGAAATAAAAACATTCCTGGATAAATAAAAACAGAATTTGTTGCTAGCAGTCTTACCTTAAAAGAAATACTGCAGGAAGTTGTCCAGGTTGATAGTGGATGACTGTCATATAAATCAATTTATATGAAATATTTGGATAGGCAAATCTTTATTTTATTTTATTTTTTTTTTAGTTGGAGTCTCACTCCGTCACCCAGGCTGGAGTGCAGTGGCACACTCACAGCCATCCAGCATCTACCTGCTGGGCTCAGGTGATCCTTTTGCCTCAACCTTCCAAGTAGCTGGGACTACAGGTGCGCGCTACCATGCCCAGCTAATTTCTTTGATTTATTGTAGAGATGAGGTCTCTTCAAGTTGCCCAGGCTGGTCTCGAACCTGTGGGCTCAGACAATACTCTCACCTTGGCCTCTCAAAGTGCTAAGATCACAGGCTTAAGCCACCACGTCTGGCCAGGATAGGCAAATCTTTAAAGACAAAAAAGTAGATTAGAGGTTGCCAAGGGCTGGAGGAGGAAGGGGACAATAGAGAGTGACTGCTGATGGGTGTAGAGTTTTGGGGAGATGAAAATGTGCTAAAATTGATTCTGGTAACGGTTGCACAACTCTTTGAAAGAATAAAAATTATTGGGTTGTACTTTTTTTGGTCAGGTTCTCCCTCTGTCACCAGGCTGGAGTACAGTAACATAATCACGGCTCATCATAGCCTTGAACTCCTGGGCTCAGGTGATCTTTCCACCTCAGCCTCCCTAGTGGCTGGGGATTGCAGGAGTGTGCTACCACATACATCAGCTATTTGTTTTTCCTTTTTAACTGTATATTCTTTTTTTAATATTGAGCAACAACGAAGTTTTATAGACCAGCAAAAAGTCTGTCTTTAGGTACTTCTGTATAATTAAACAGAAATGTTTCACTAGTGTCATTTGTTGCTTTGAGAAAAGAATAAAAGATATATGTCAAGTCATCGTGAAACCCGTGCCATAAACTGATTGCTACTCTGTTAACAGTAAAACTACCATGGCCACACTGTCTTGAATGCCCTTTGCTCATATCTTTATGGCTGTGGCTTACAATTGAATGTGTGGAATAAAGGGTACTCAAAAGAAATTTTTTTTTTGAGTCAGAGTTTCACTCTGTCACCCTGACTGGAGTGAAGTAGCATGCTCATGGCTACCCTGGCATCAACCTGCTGGGCTCAGGCGATCCTTCTGCCTCAACCTTCCAAGTAGCCAGAACTATGATGTGTGCTACCACGCCCGGCTAATTTTTTGATATATGTAGAGATGAGGTCTCACCAAGTTGCCCAGGCCTGGTCTTGAACCCCTGGGCTCAGGCAGTCCTCTCTCATCAACCTCCCAAAGTGCTGGGATTACACAAAAAATGTTTTTCAGTTTTAATTTATATTTTTTATCAAGCAGTTCTCAGACCCAGGAGAGGTTCAGAGAGTTCCCAGATGCTCAACAATTTTAAAAGACTAATTGGGACCCGTAGGTTAAAGAATGAAGTCAGGCTTCCAAAACCTAGTAGAGAATGAACTCAAAATAAATGTGTACATAAAACCTGCAAAGTACACTGGATGCAACTGAAACAAAGAAGGGGTGTAATTTATGCAGTGATTTTTGAAAAATAGCCTTTTGTTTGTTTTTAGAAGCAGCAGCTTTTCCCAATGATCTTTTATTTATTAGTATTATTATTTTTTTATTTGTGAGGATACATTTGGGAATATATCTAAGCTTGGCATTTTAGTAATGAAAAGTCACTTATTTCCTAACTCTTTGAGGGAACAAAATCTGATTTTATTGTAGAAAATTTACCTAATAGAGAATAAATAAGTAATATAATTTTGCCTCTTATAAATTATTGAAAAGTAAGTATTAGCTACTTGGATATAATTCATCTGATGAGAATATTTTTGTCTTTATTTTGGTTTAGTGCAACCATGCATTTGCAAGCAGATACTTTGTAGATGCTGCAAAGTTTTCATCAAATAGTAGTTTTAAGTGATTATCATTAAGGAATCATCATAATTTGAACAATTTTGGTAACAATTTAAAATGCATTATTTTGTTAAGATGGCAAATTAAAATATGTAGGGATTTAAAAGACCAGTTTTAAAGACTGAATCAATTAAAATGTGAATTGTATGTCTAATTCTTTTACATGGGGAAATACTGTCTTCTTTATAGTGGCCTGGAGAATGGATCTGATCATATAACTTCTTACATTAAAAAGGATCATTTCAGGGAAATAATAATGTTTATGAAGCTTGAAGTTATGAAATTTTAAATGTCATTATCTCCCAAACATAATTTTTTGTAAGACTCCCCTATTTTTTTCAGTTTGCAAAGTTCATTATATCGAAACATAGTTGTTTATCAAATGCCAGTTTAAGAAAGCGGTGATCCTTTGCATTTAGGATTTAGCATTTAATGTCTTTGCTTTCAGGTAGCTGTAGCCATACCTAATAGACCTCCTGATGCTGTACTTACAGATACCACCTCACTTAATCAGGTAAGTCTGGTTTTTTTGAGTCGGGTTTCACTCTATTAACCAGCCTGAAGTGCAGTGGCACAATCATGGATTACTGCAGCCTTGACCTTCTGGGCTCAGAGTATTCTTCCACCACAGCCTCCTGAGTAATGGGGCATACCACCATGCCTGGCTAGTTGTTTGATTTTTTTTTTTTTTTTTTGGTAGAGATGGGGGTCTTGTTACGTTGCCTAGGCTGGTTTCAAACTTCTGGGCTAAAGCAGTTGTCATATCAAAGTGCTGGGATTACAGATGTGAGCCACTGTGCCTGGCCTAAGACTATATTTTTGAAAAGTGAAAAGTTCACCTGGTTGATGATACTTTTTTAGTTATAATGCTACCCTATAATGTTATGCATCTAAAAAGTAGTGCCTGTGTCTTCAGCCTAATAAGCATAAACACATGTTTTCTGTGATTGGAATTCATTCTTTCTAAATTTTTTAAATCAATTTTTCTTACCACTAAATACCAAAAGAAAATATAGAGTGTTTTTTTATCAGTCAACTCAAAAAACATTGTGCTTTGTTGACAATGGAATACTTGACTGAGAGCAACTGCCTACCTTATAGTGAAGAATTTTATGAAAGCATTAGACTAAGTGCAGGATAAAAGACAGTTAAAAGTCAAGTATTAGTCATCCTTTACCCTTCAGAAAAGAAAGCTGTGCCACATTACTTGTAAACAGGTTATTTTATGCTAAATTAAAAGGACAGGGAAATAAAGCATCTTAGAAGCAGTAGGTGTTTTAATTTTTTTGTTTAGTGTAAAAAATTTGTTTTCTGATGGAGAAGGTAAAATGCCCTGTCAGTTTATAAATTCTGTGAACATGCAAAAATTTGTAAAGAAATAAAAGATACCATAAAGATGAGAAAAGCAAGCTTAGTTTTGAAAGATCTTAAGATTCTTTTTAAGGTAACCAGAAGACTAACTGTGCAGAGTTAGCATAAAATCCTTAAGTGTCTGAACATGAGTGTGTAACAACAGGAAATTATAATAAAGTTCACATATTTTAAAAATTTTTATATAACTGATATGAGAACTTCTGTAGAAGTTCTGTAGAGAAAGTTATGTTTCCTAGCAAATAGAAATATAATTTCAAGAACCATAAAGAATTAAGATTGGTACTTATGAATTGTATTTTTTTCTGTACTATATAATCAGGTGATGGAGAAAACACGACTTCATTACTCAGATTATTTGTTTACCTTTCAACATCTTTTTCATCACTTTCATCCCTTACTTTTTTTAAAAAATCAGTTTCTTAAGAATGTACTCATATTTATGTTTATATAAGACTTGGTAGAGAAATTTTGTTGGGGTTCTAAGGAACAGAAAAGATTCATGGTTTCATGGTTCAGAAAACTCAGCAAATACTTTTTTATTCTTGAGTGACACTGAAATAAATAAAATGTATTTGCTATAGATAAGAAAAGCTGAATAATTTCCAAAGTTTGAATTTCTACACATTGTAAATAGAGGTTTTTTTTTTTTTTTCTTTTACTCTTTTTCAGATGACTAGAACTTTTTGTTGGCTTTTAGGTAGGGTTGAAAATTTTGCTGTATGACAAAGGCCAGTTTTAAAGTCAACAATTTTTTTGTATAATGGGCACTCATTTGGTGGTTTTTGACCATTTTGTGTCATAATTTGAGAATATGATGAAAGCTGTATGCTATTTCTTTCAAAAAACTTTTTACATAAAAGTCACATAAATTTCAGGGGATTTGTGGGACATCTGAAATTGAATCTGCGCTACAGGAAATACAAGTCAAATAGAAGAAATGTCATCTATTTGTAGATTCTGAAATAATGGAGCACCTGTTCCAAGAAATGAATGATTAAATACAAGTCTTTGATTTGTGGTATAAGTGTTGTAGACATTCAGAGAAGGAATATCCATCAGAGAATGCCATATGGAAGGTTTTGGTAATAAAGATGGGACTTGACTGAACTAAGATGGTGTATGGGGCTTTTCTCCCCACATATGTAGAGCTTGTGGTGTGGCAGGGAAGGGATTGAGAAGTAATGATAGCGGAGTCTAAGAAAGGAGAAGAGCATGATGTGTGTATAAGGAGTAAGAATTACAGCATTCACACTGGAGAGTAGTGGAAGGTAGATTGTGGGTGGGCAGATCTTTAAGGAGAAGTGGACATAATAGAAAAAATATGCCATTATAGCATAAACTTTGAGCTAGGTATTTACGTTAAGTAACTTTTCAATCAGTAAGGAAACTGGCAACCATAAATTTTTAACTTTACCAATATCACTTCTGGAATATTCTATAATATCTTTAGGGGAGTTTCTTCATCTTCAAACGGGCATGAAAATTCAAGTGTTTCTAGTTTTTAATACTTAATCAATAGAAAAATTCACTGCAATGATCTAGAAAGACCAGGTAATAAATAGATATCAAATATCAGGCTTTGTATTTGAGAAGAATGGGAACAAATATCTGTAGTTTCTCCAGATGCATATCCTATACTATTATTATAATAACTAAGATTTTAGTTATTATTATTAAGTAAAGTTAATCTTTTGCATATCAGTTCTACCATCCCTTAAAATATAATTCCTGGAACCCTCTCAGGTCCCCTCCCACTGTGGGAGCATTTCTGTCCTCTTAATAAATTCTACTTTAAAAAAAAAAAAGAATGGAATATAATTCCTTCCAACCTTAGCTGGGTGAAATGAAAAAATATATAATTCTTTATTGAAATTACTGCTGTGCTGAACTGAAAGCAGATATGGGCTCAAAAACAGGTCTTATACCAGGAGACCTTTGCGGAGTAAGGACAGTCCTTTGTGGGGCCCTAAACTGTTAAAAGATCATTGCATGAATGCTGATTGGACCATCTGGGTCACTTGGAGATACCTTTAGGAAGCTTCTTATTATCTAATGGGATCATCTAAATTGAACAGCTGGTCAGCTCTGTATTTTTAGATGCAGAGACTGATAGTATTCCTAATGTTGCAAATATCTCCTTAGTGTGTTCTTTCTCTCTGATTTTCCTTTAGAGTTTTAGGACCTTAAAGTGACATAAACATTCAGGAAAGACTCCTTGGAACTATCTCAAGGCTACCACAGTACCCATTTCCTTTGTCTTCCAATACAACATGTCACCTTCATTTGACTGATATGGTGTGAGTGAAGATTTCAAATAAATCATTGAAAAGCGAAAATAAGTTATTTGCGGGGGACCAGCCCCCGCGGAGAGATTTAGAGTGTCCCTGAAAGGTGTGGTGGCGTCGGCAATTATTCCTGGGGTACAAAGAGATTAGACTCCTGACTAGTGCAGGAGCCGATACACTAAACTCCTGTCTAGTGCAGGAGCCGATTCTGTAGGAGGGATAGATATAGACAGAAAGAAAGAGAAAGAAAGAGAGTGGACCACCGTTCAAACGAATTGAGCAGTAGCCGTTTAATGGAGGTCTCCATGCTCCTTTTATCCCAAATTTTGCGGGCTAAATCACAAGACTTTCACGAGAACACAAGCCAGGTGGATGAGGGGCGTCCCCCACCCT
>CAUYQG010197014.1:0-29362 GCA_963574415.1 Tarsius wallacei
TTGGCCGTTAGGGTTCTGAATAGGAATTGGTTCCCAGTTCCAATTTCCATAAAGGTGTCTCCTGTGCTAAGATTCTTATAGTTTGAGGTTTTACGTTTAGGTCTTTGATCCATTTAGAGTTAATTTTTGTGTATGGTGATAGGTAGGGGTCCTGTTTCAATCTTCTGCATGTGGTCAGCCAGTTTTCCCAACACCATTTACTGAATAGGTTCTCCTCCCCCCAGTGATTGTTGTTGGAAGCTTTGTCAAAGATGAGTTGGTTGAGGAATTGAGGCTTTGCTTCCAGAATCTATATCCTGTTCCATTGGTCTATGTGCCTGTTCTTGTATCAATACCAGGCTGTTTTGATTACTGTAGCCTTGTAATATCTAATTATTTTTAAAATAAACTTTTAACTTTAGACTTGTTTTAGATTTACAACAAAATTGTGAAGACAGTACAGAGAACCCCCATAAACCATACCTATACTCAGGATCCTTTGTTACTAATATCTCATATAAATATCATACATTTGACACAATTTATGCATCAATATTGATACATTATTAACAAAGGTCCATACTTTATCAGATTTCATTTATATTTACCTACCGTCTTTTTTTGCGGTTCCAGGATAGTACATTAATTGTCAGATCTCCTTCAGGCCATTAAAGTTTCTCACACTTTATTTATTTTCAGCATCCTGGACAACTTTGAGTAGTATTCATCAAGCAATTTTAAAAAATAACTTAATTTTATTATAGAGATGTGGGGTACAAATCAGGATTAGGTACATAAGTCATCTATGTGCAGGTGAAGTTTGGGCCTCCAACTGGTCCTCGTTTTCCTTGGTTTAGAATTAGGTGCCCTTTGTGTTGCTATGTGCCCCCTCTCCCTGGCAGAGTCCTGTGACTGCTGATCCCTTCCCTGTGTTATTGTATAGGTCCCACTACTGAGTGAGAACATATGGTATTCAGTTCTTTGTTTCTGTGATAGATCACTAAATATGATGATCTGCAACTCCAATTTGCTGTTATGTCCATAATTTTGTCCTTTTTTATGGCTGCATAATATTTGGTCAGGTAATTTGTAAAGTGTCTCTCAGCTGGGATTTAACTGGTATTTTTCTTATGATTAGACTGGAGTAATGTGATCCTGGAGGAAGCACAGATGTAAAGTGTGATTCTCATTGCACTGTATCAGGGAACTTAGCAACATAAGCTATCATAGTTGATATTCACCTTGATTACCTGAAACAGGTGGTGTTTGTTAGGTTTTTCCACTGTAAAGTTATTTCTTTTTCCTCCTTTTTATATTCTACTCTTTGGAAAAAAAAAAGCCGCTCAGTGCATCCCACACATAAGAATTGGGGAGTTATGCTCCACCTCCTTGAGGCATTATTCTTCTTAACAGAAGATTTGTCCATTCTCCCCCATTTATTCATTCAATCATTTGTTAATATCAGCAAGGACTGATGAATGTGTTGTATACATTGGGTTACAATATTTCAATATTTCTTGCTCAAATTGTTCCAGTATTGTCCCATTGGGAGATCTTTCATTTGGTTCCTGTGTTTTTTTTGACATACTCCCATCATGGAGTGTGTGTGTGTGTGTGTGTGTGTGTGTGCGCGTGTGCGTGTGCGTGCACGCATGTGCGCGGGTGTGTGCACATGTGCAAGCGCACCAGCGCTTGTACTAGCAATTGCTTGCTTTCTAGTATTACAAAATGCTTCAGGAGCATCTTGTATTTTCCTGAGGATGTTCTAGAATCAGCCATTTCTCAGGGAAGACCTAATTCTTTAATTGGAGAATGATATTAGAAGCCATGAATTGGATGGTATCATTGCCTTCAGGCACTCTCAGCTGACAGACCAAGTAAATATAGGTGTGTATATACATACATCAATAAATATTTCTATATGTAGCCATATAGAAATGTGGCTATTTCAGAATTGCTATATTCTACAACCCTTCTCCTAGAAGCTACTTTATTAATGGGATCACAGTGCTTATATACTTTGCCTTTCACTCATTCTCAAAGTTAAGTCAGCATCTTTTCCCAATCCTTTTCAGTGAAATTGTTCTATACATTTACAGATGTTCCTTTGTTTATAATAGGCTTATGTAATCCTGAGAAACCCATTATAAGTCAAAATATTGTAAATTAAAAAATGCTCTTAATATATATAAGTTTAGCTTAGCCTACCTTAAACATGCTCAGATCACTTTTATTAGCTTACTGTTGGGCCAAAATATCTTACATGGATCCTATTTTATAATAAAGTGTAGAATAGTTCATGTAATTGTTCATGGAAGTGAAAAACAGAATGGTTGCATGATTGCTTGAAGTACAGTTTCTACTGAATGCGTATGGATTTTACATCTGTAAAGCTGAAAAATTGTTGAAGACAGGGACTGTTTGTATATTAATGTAGGATTATTGTTTTTACATGCTGTGTTCCATCCTGCAATTCCTGATCTCCTAAATCATTTTTAAAAGTTTATAAACATTAAGGTTCATATTTGCAGCTGCAAAATTCTTTGAGTTTTGACAAATCTATCATTTTAATAGATACATTACTCAATGCATTTCTCAGCCATGCCAAATTATTGGCAACCACTAACATATTTTTTAAACTACCAATCTTTTTTTTTTTATTACTATTTCTATAGTATTGCCTTTTTCAGAATTTTATATAGCTGAGATCACTCAGTATGTAGTTTTTCAGACTATCTTCTATTACTTAGAAATATACATTTAAGAGCTATTTATGTCTTTTCCAGGCTAAATAGTTTATTCCATCTTTATTGCTCAAAAATATCTCATTGTATGGAATACAGTTTACTTTTTATATTAACCTATTGAAGGACATCTTGGGTGCTTCCAGTTTGGGAAATTAATGAGTAAAGTTACTATATGCATTTATGTACTGGTTTTGATGTACGAACAAAAGTTTTCAAATCAGATAAATATCTAGAAACATGTTTGCTTGAATGTGTTGTTTTGTTATATTTAGCATTTAGAAACTGGCAACACTGTATTTCAAAGTGACTAACATTTTGGCATTTCCACTGGCAATGAAAGAATTCCTATTACTCTGTAATAGATTTTTGAATTTTGGCCATTCTAATAAGTGTGCAGTGGTTCCTCATTGTTTTAATTTGTAATTCTCTAATGACAAATGATGTTGAACATATACTCATATGCTTATTTTCCATCTGTATATCTTCTTCAGTAAGATGTGTGTTCAAATGATTCACTTTCTAAAATTTGGGAGTTTGGGTTGTTGCGTGCTCACCATGTTAGGTACCAGGTCTGGCTGTCCTGGGAGGCTGTAGGTGGCTCTGCAGCAGTCAGTCGCGTTGAGACTCCAGGACACCCAGGAATATGTGAAATTATGTTTCAGGACTCAGTGGTCTACAAAGATGTGGTTGTGACGCTCACCTGGAAAGAGTGGGCTTTGCTAAATCCTTCCCAGAAGAATCTCTACAGAGAGGTGATGCAGGAAAACGTCCGGAACATAACCTCTTTAAAAGTCATATGTCAGAGACTTAGTGAAAGCAAAGAAAGGAAACAAGGTGGAGAAACCTTTAACCAGATTCCAGACCATATTTTTTACTCCTGGAGTAAAACCACTTGAGAGGAATATGTGTAGAGACATTGGCATTGGTCCTTTATCCCTTACTAGGCACATCGGAGATCACACTGGACATGGACCCAATGAATATCAGGAATTTGGAGAGAATCCATGTAAATGTAACCAGTACGTCTTCAGTAATGACCACCCATTAATAAAAAAAAAGAAAAAAAAAAAAGAAAAAAAAGAAAAAAAAAGAAAGAAAATTCTTACACTGGAGAGGAGCCCTATGATTGTAAAGAATGTGGAGTACTCTTCATTTTTCATAAAAATGTTCAAAGACACAGTGGAAAGAAACCTTGTCAATGTGAGATATGTGGGAAAGCCTTTGGATTTCCCAATATTCTTTGTATACATGAAGGGACACATACTGGAGAGAAACCCTATGAATGCGAGCTATGTGGGAAAGCTCTTTTGTGTTCTACTTATGTTTGAATCCATGAAAGAAGTCACACTGGAGAGATGTCCTATGAATGTAAGCAGTGTGAGAAATCTTTTCCTTATTACAATTCTGTTTGAAAACATGAAAGAACTCAACACTAGAGAGAAACTGAATGAATGTAAGGAATATGGGAAATTGTTCACTTTTCTCACAACACTTCAGAGACACATGGTAACACATACTGGAGATTGAAGGTATGTGGGGAAACCTTTGATTATCTCAGTTCAATTGTAATACATGAAAGAACACCCTGGGGAGAAAACCCGTGAAGCCATGTGCAAAAGTTTTTAGATAATCCATTAATGTTTGAAACCATGAAGTGCAATGGAGAGAAACCCTGTACATGCAAGGAATGTGTTCACTAGTCTCACAAGCCTTCAAAGACAATAATACATGCTGAAAATGTCAGGTATGTGGGAAACTCTTTGATTTTTCTTAGTCTTTTTCTGCATACATGGAAGAACTCACACAGGAGAGAAACCTTGTGATATTAGACCATGTGGGAAAGCTTTCAGTTGTTCCAAGTTCATTCCAATATAAGAAAGAACTCACACTGGAGAGAAGCCCTATGAATGTGAGCAATGTGGGAAAGCCTTTATTTATGACACTTCCTTTTCAATCCTTGACAAAACACATACTGTAGAGAAGCTGTAGGAATGTAAATAATGTGATAATGCCTTCATGTGTTCCAATTACACTTGAATATATGAAAGGATTAACAGTGGAGAGAAACCCTATGAATGTAAGGGGTGAAAAAATGCATTCAGTTTTCCCAGTTTCTTTATAAATCATGAAATACAATGGCAAAGACCTGTGAGTTTAAACACTGTGGTAAATCCTTCAATTTTTCCATGTACTGTTGAATACATGAAGGAATTAAAACTAGGTAGGAATCCTATGGTTGTAAGGAATGTGCAAAGCATTCAAATGTATCTGTTACTTTTGAAACCACTAAAGTACTCACACTGGAGAAAAAAATCCTATGACTGTAAAAAATGTGATAAAACTTGTTCTAGTTATTTTTTTTAATACTGTTGAAAAACCATAAAAATGTAAGGAGTGTGGGGAAGCCTTCATTTTTTCTACTTTCGCTTAACAGCATGAACTAACTCATACTGAAGGGAAGCCCTCAAAAAAGAATGTGGGAAAGTGTTGGGAGCCAGCCATGGAGGCCTACCTTCTGACAAAGTCCAGGGGGCTGAAGACCCTGGGCCGCAAAGTGAGCCTGGGCAGCTGAAACCCTTGCTTCTTCTATTTTTGCTATTAATGCAGTCAGAAAATTCTGTACAGTCTGAAGGTGAAAAATAAAACTCCAATTCACATTATTCATTGCCCCATACATAGAAGCCAAAGAGTATTTTATGAGAAAAGGTTGTTTCTATTATACCCCTATCTGGCTATGCTCCTGACCTCTTAGTGCTAGGCCTCACTGTCACTTTATCTAGTGTTATGGCTGAAAAACTCACAATGAGAACAGAGAGTGTTCTTTCTAACACCCATAAAAAACTCCTTGATCTCGCCAAAAAGTCATGAGCAAAACCTTGAACATCAGGTGTGGATAGATAATTGCTTAGTAGAGTTGCTTTTTTGATTAACAATAAATTAGAGTTCCCAGAATGTTACTTTGCCCCAGTTACTATGATTTGTATTGTGGCTTGCGTGTTAGGATATAGTTACAACTCATTAACCATACTTATTTGAGCCTCTTACATAAGAAAATAAACATTTCTATATTATGTTGTTTTTGCTATACAGATTTAGTATTATAGAGTGGCTTAAGCTTGATTTGAGTGTATGCTATTCAATAATCTTTAGACTGTGGTAATCATTGTAGGAATGATTTATAAACTTGTTTTTACAGTTTAAGTTAGAGTAAATTAGATGGATGAAACTTTCCTAGACATAATTAGATTAAGTGTTGTAGGAGGATATTAACATGTCTAGCGTGTAACATTCTTTTAAAACTTATCATGTGATTTGTTTGCTGAGAAATTGTGGGCTCCTTTGGAACCTGGTTATCGTCATGAAGCACCTCAGGGGCTTCTGGAGATAACCAGCAAATTGAATGTCATGAAGAACACCATGCATGAACTACTTGTTCTGTTTTTTATCTCAGTCAAGGCTATTGATTAAGTTACTGGTTACATCAAGGTTATTGATTAAGTTACTGGTTACATCTTGTTGTAGGAATTTTCTTTGTCCTTTCCCTTGTATGAATAATATAAAAGCTCACTGTTAACTGGCAATAAATGGCATCTGTCCTGCTAACACCAGAGTCAGTTGTCTGAGTGTTTCCTCCAATGCCTATTTCGTTCTTCCTTTGGGAGACCCTGAACCCAGCTGGAGCAGGACTCTGGCAGGAAAGCTTTCATTTTACACAATGTTTCTGCTACACATGAAAATGTATCATGGAGAGAACTCCTATAAATGTACAGAGTGGGAAAGTTTTTAAGCATCTTGGTTCCATTTGCAGCCACCCAAAATCACAGAGCAGAGAATATAAAGAATATAAGCTGTGGGTGAAAGTCTTCAGTTTCCCCACATGTATGAATGCATACTGAATCAAAAGTCTGTAATGGGAAAAATACAAGAAAAATGTTAAGTTTTAACTAATATTTATTTTTTTCAATTGGAGTCTTACTCTATCACCTAGGCTGGAGTGCATGACACACACTCATGGCCACCACAGCCTCAACCTGCTGGGTTCAGGAGATCCTTTTGCCTCAGCCTTCCAAGTAGCTGGAACTACAGGTATGTCCCACAACATCCGGCTAATTTTTTGATTTTTTATAGACATGAGGTCTTGCCAAGTTGCCCAGGCTGGTCTTGAACCCTTGGGCTCAGGCAATCCACTCACCTCCAATTCCCAAAGTGCTGGGATTACAGTCATGAGCCACCATTCCTGGACAACAAATACTTTCAAAGTTGTGAAATTCCTTAGGTAGAGAAATCCTATAAATGAAGGTAACATAAAAAGCCTGATGCAATGCAATTCATATAGTGTTCCAGAAAATGAACAACCTAAAGAAAATATTCTAGAAGTTATATTACCTTTATCAGTATCTTATTTTTAAAATCAATCTGTAGACTAGGGATTTCTAATTCTTAACTCTGGTAAAATTAACTTTGAGGTAGCATAATCTTGTAAGTACCATTTACTCACTAGTGTGTTTGCTTAGTAGGTAGAGTTTTTTCTTAAGTCTGTTAGTAAAATGTTTCTCCTTTTTTGAAAGTGTTATATCCATGGGTAAATTGAAATGTATGTCTAATTTGCAGGACGTTTAATTTTTATGAAGTTTTTAATAGTTCTGTTAGGTTAATCATCACTAAAAAAGAAAAAATAAAATTTGGGGGTTTTATTTTCTTTTTGGTAAGTTTTACCTTTTTAATTTTATTTTTAAAATGTGTGGTCCAATTCAGGGTTAGGTATATAAGCAGACACCATACAGGTAAAGTTTGGGCCTCCCTTTGGCCCCCACTTTGCCTGATTTGAAATCATGTACCCTTACTGATGTTTTGTCACCCCTCCTCCCACCCTGGCAGTATCCCACTACTGCCAATCTCTTTCTTATAGTATTATGGTTAATGTTCAGGGTCCGCATATGAGTGAGAACATGTGGTACTCTGTTCTTTGTTTCTGTGATAGATCACTGAGTATGATAGACTCTAAATCCATCCAGGTTGCTGCAAAGTCCATATGTTAGTCCTTCTTTATGGCTGCATAATATTCGTTTGTGTATATGTACCATATTTTAAAAAATCCAGTTTTGGTGAGTTCTAAAAGTTCTTTGTATATTTTGGATACAAGTCCTGTATGGGTCTTTTTTTTCTAACACTTTAAATATTTCATTTTACATTCTTCTTTCTTGCATTTCTTTCCAATGAGAAATCTGCTGTCATTCCTATTCTTGTTACCTCTGTTTATAAGATTATTTTCCCCAATCTGGCTTCTTCCAAAAATTTCTGTTTGTCTCTGCTTTTCTGTAGTTTGAATATGATATGGCTAAGCGTGATTTTTTTTTTTTTTTGAGTTGGAGTCTCACTCCGTCAACTGGGCTGGAGTGCAGTGGCGCGCTAAAAGTCACCCCAGTGTTGACCTGCTGGGCTTAGGTGATCATTTGCCTCAGTATTCCAAGTAAGTAGTCACAATGTGCTGGGATTACAGGTTTGAGCCACTGTGCCCTGCTGTGATTTTTTTTTTTAAAGGTACATATACTGCTTAGTGTTCCCTGAGATTCCTGAATATGTGGTTTCTTTTCTACCATTAATTTTGGGAAGTTCTTTGCCTTTATTATTTCAAATATTCAAATATTCTGCTCTGTTGTTTATGTTTCTTCTGGTATTTTAATTATACATATGTTACACCTTTTGTAATTGTCTCTCGGTTTTTGGAAGTTCTGTTTTTGTTGTTTGTTTACTTTCTTCTTTTATTTTCTCTTTGTGAAAGGACGTAGTATGGAGTTAATATAGTCAAAGAGCAGCCATTTTCACACTGCCTGGTTGTCGTGTTTTTTTAGCAGTTCACTTTAATTTACCCTCTAATCACTAGCCAATGACAGAACCAGTTTCTCAGAGGTAGCTATTGAAAATTGTTTTATAACCCCTCTCCAACTTGTTTTGTACTAATCAGCTTTTCCATTTAAAGTATTTGCCTCCACCCATAGAACAAGGTTAACCTAATCAGCTCTTCATGACCTTCATGACACAGTCCCCATCAACATGGCAACTGCCATGTGATTAACCCACCCACTTGCCTGCTGTCCACCACCTGACATAAGTACGTGTGCATACCTGCCTTTCATGATGATGTGGAGCAAACCACCAACAAGTCACCATAGAATCTTCCCCCTCAAAAGAATTCAACTTTGAGCAACCAGCTGCCATTGCTCTGCTAAGCTGTGCTCTGGCCATGTGTTCTTTGACTTTTGGCCACTATCTTTTTCTTAGCTTTTGCCCACTTCCCTAAGTTGGGGAAGTGAATCTCTCCCCCTCTAATTTGCTTTCTAAATAAATGATATTTTCTAATCTAACATCTGTGTAATTCTTTGCATATTTTACATGGCACACACCAGACACCCCTGCCCTGGCAGGTATGACCTAACATTTTGGAGGCCCCGCTGGCATATATTTTTAACCTAACACTTTGCATTTTTTATAGGAAGCTGCTATTGACCTATTTAGAAACTCACTGATTTTTTCCTTGGCTGTGTTGAGTCTATTGATGAGCCCATTAAAGGCATTCTTCATATTTATTGTTTTTTTTATTTCTAGTGTTTCTTTATTCTTGGTTTTCACCTATATGTTTTCATTATCCATCTCACATAAGGTCTATTTTACATTAGTCTTTTAATGTGTTAATTGTAGTTATTTTAAATGCCACGTCTGATAGTTCCAGTACCTGTGTCATATTTGTGTTTGGTTCAGATAATGGCTTTGTGTCTTCAGACTGTGTTTATTTTTCCCTTGGTTTTAGGCATGGTTGTAATATTTTGTTGAATGCTAGACATAATGTACTGGCAATAGAAAGTGAGATACATAGGCTTTTATATGTGAGAATTTATGGCAACATGGCTAGGAGTTGGGCTGTAGCTAATGACTTCTGTAGTTATAGCTACTAGAGACTTCAAATTCTACTAGGTCTTTGATTCATCTTCTCTCTTGACTTTGGGCTTTCCTAAGTACTCCTCCTCTAAGAGAATCTGTCCTGAAGTAATTTCAGTTGTAATTCATTGCTATTGTACTGAATAACTTTTGGTGCAATGTAAGGTGTGAAGGATATTTTATAATTTTCTAATTAAATTTCAGTCTTTTTATGGCCCTATGTCATGAGGCTGTGACCTTCACAATTGTTTCTCCAGTGGTATAGCTTTTCTCCTTCCTGTCCTCTATTCTTTTGCCTGAAAGCAGCATTCCAATTTTTTTTTTCTTAAAGTCCTAACCTTTGTTGATTATGATTCCCACCCCCCTTAGGTGAGACAAAATGATTCAAAGGGCTTTGGCAAAGTCTTTCTTTCTGGAGAGAAAGTATTTTTTCTTAAGAAGAATCTGGGTGTATTTCATATCAATTACTCTTCCTCTCTCCTGCCAGAGCTTAAGGGGATTTTTCTTATACCTTCACTGTGATCACCTGGTAGAATCCCTAGAGATAAAACTCATAAAAGCATCATGTCCCCATAAAACTACAGCCCCAGGTATTTCTCACTAGTAAACGAAGCCACATCCAGCCTCCAGCAATTGTCAAAATTACCATTTATTGGACAGAATTTATGTTCCCCCAAAGGTATGTTTAAATTTTTGAGGAGTCCAGCTGCCGTCCAAAAACCTATGTGCATTTTCTTAGGCCCAATTATAGGCAAATACATAGGCTTTACCTGACAGGCATTACATGGAAACTGTCATTCCCCAGCAGACTTGGTGCATAGCCAGTGAGTTCATCACTATCTTTGCAAAAAGTTGCAGTCTAGGGACTCAGGCTCCTCTGGTCAACCTTCCTCTTACAGATACCTGCATTCCCAGGCTAGGCATCTATATTCAGAAGCCTTTTTATTGAGGGCCTTCCTCTGAAGCCTTCTTTGGGCATATCTGTGAAAACCTCCTTACAGCGGGAGAGCCCTTGAAGATACTTTCCTTCTACTCTAACTCAGTATTCAGTTTTTTTATACTAGGCCTTTCACTTCACCCTCCCTGTGGTCCCCAAATCCAACACATTCCAGGAGCTGCTTTTTAGAGGCTGCCTCAGCAGTGAACGAAATCTTTATATCTGTACTGACTCATCCATCCCTCCACCCAGCACAATTCCAAGTGACAAAATAGAAGGAGGCAGGAGAATAAGTGCTTTTTCTGGTTTAGGCTATTGCTTATACTATTATAAGAAGTGGTTAAAGACATGACTGTTACTTTAATTTTGGCTTATTTTGATCAGCTTCTCCAAAACCTGACCCTTCAGCTCTCTTCAGCTCATCTCAGCTCCTGTCAATCTTAACTTCTGTACCTGTGATTGAGACTTTACTTGAAAGTAGAATTTTTTACAGGTGTAATTAAGTTAGAAT
The DNA here is from genome assembly GCA_963574415.1 of Tarsius wallacei. Taxonomy (NCBI): domain Eukaryota; kingdom Metazoa; phylum Chordata; class Mammalia; order Primates; family Tarsiidae; genus Tarsius; species Tarsius wallacei. The sequence goes on from CAUYQG010197014.1 coordinate 11,111, forward strand.
GAAGTCATACTGGATTAGAGTGGACCATAAATCCAATAGCTGGTGTCTTTTTATGAGAAAGCATAGGGAGATTTATAATTATGGTAAAATGCAAGAGGAAAGAGACAAAATAAAGAAGAAACAATTAAGCCAAAAGAAACCAGAACTTGATGATTATGAAAAATTTCAGTCTAATCTATATTGCACAGAGGGGCAATGTGCCTTTCCTCCATGCTTTCAAAGGAAGAATGGCCCTGCCTACACCTTAATTTGGGACTTCTAATCTCAAAAACTGTGAGATAACAAATTTCTATTCATTTTGGTCATCCAGATTGTAATCGTTTTTCATAGGAACCCTAGAAAATAATATAGCATTTAAGTTTATGGCTTTATCAGAATCTGTCCAGGCAGGCAGATCTTGACTTTGTCCCTTTGGATATGCCTTTCTCTGCAGACTTCAGGTTGATAGCTCACCCTGCAAACTCAGTTCTCTGGTAAGGCTAAGAAAAGTCATAGATTTTTAGCTTGTCTATATGTCTAGCTTTTTTAGGGAGGTAAGGATGGATATAACGACTTTCAAATTTTTAACACGTTAGAACCAAACCTGAAGTTTTATTTTATCATTTTAAATCTATTTTCCCTTCTGCTTGAGATTTCTTTCCACTGTTTGACGAATGTTCAACGGAAGATGTGAATTTATTTAACTCTGCCATGAATACTCTTTTACTCCTTCAACTTCTGGCAATATCATACTCATACTTTAGGTTCTATATCAAAATGTTAGCTGCTTCATGAAATCTCAGGTTTCCCTTCTCTGTCCAGGTATTTTTCTCCTCACAACTTTGTTCACAAAGCTCTTTGACAACTCCTTGATTATTCTGTTTAAGCAATTGTTTTATAGATATTTTCTTACTCAAAAGTAAATTTCCTTAGCATATTATACATATTTGATGCTCTTATCTCAATTATAATTGAACAATTAGTTTTTAATTTATTGTTATATACTTGTTTCTCACTTTAGAATATCTTCATAAGTGAAAAACTATGTTCTTATCATTAAGCACTATATCTCTATTCATTTATTGAACAGATATTTTGAGTGTTCACTAAGTTCCAGGCATTAGTTTAGAAACTGTGAGTATAAGTAACAAGAAAAATATGTTCCCAGCTCTCTTGCAGTCTAGCAGTGGAAGCAAATACACACACACACACATACACACACACACACAGTCATGCACAAAGTAACTATTTAAATAGAAGCACCATGAAAGAAATAAATGGGATGTTGAGAATTAAGACTAACTGTTTGTGTTAGGGGTTAGTCAGCATAGACTTCTCTTTGGAGGTGACATTTAAACTGAGATTCGAAGGATGAAATGGAACGAGACAACAGAGGATAGTAGAACTGTGATTCAGCTTTCAGACTGAGAGATCATGTGGGTGGCACTAAGATAGAAAGCAGTTTGAATTATTTCACACTGTGAACTCTTGAGTCAAGGACTATACCCTAGATTTTTGTATTCATAAAATGCACACAGCAGCACATAGTTGAGAAAGAAGAGGGGTTTCTGAGTAGGTTGGCATTTAGTCATTGCCTAGGATCTGTCAGACACTGTACTGGATTCACACGTTATTCCATTTAATACCACAACAGCTTTGAAAGTCATTACACCTTTTATGTAGAAGAGGACACTGAACCTTAGAAAAATTAGGTTTCCAATTCAAGAACATAAAACTAAGTAAATGGGAGGGCAAGAAATATGCACAGAGAGCCGGGCTTGGTGGCTCAGCCTGTAATCCCGCGCTTTGGGAGGCTGAGGTGGGTGGATTGCCTGAGCCCGCGGGTTCGAGACCCACCTGGGCAACTTGGCGAGAGTTCATCTCTACAATAAATCAAAAAATTAGCCGGGTGTGGTAGCGTGCGCCTGTAGTTCCAGCTACTTGAAAGGCTGAGGCGGAAGGCTCGCCGGAGTCTGGCAGGTCGAGGCTGCGGTGGCCGGGAGCGTGCCACTGCACTCCAGTCTGAGCGACAGAGTGAGACTCCAACTCAAAAAAAAAAAAAGAAAGAAAGAAAGAAAAAAAATATGTACAGAGGCATAGGATACCAAATTTCTTGCCCAGTTCATGATACCATATTGCTTCAAAACAATAAATGACTGTTGAAAACATGAATAAATTAAGACTGGACACCCTGGTAAATACAGACATGTAAAACACTTTTATGTTGTAGTGAATTTAGTCTTTTATCTTAAATATCTTTGATTGGATATCTTAAAATATCTAAATTTTATTTAGATATATTGTTCTATCTTGATTTTGCAATACTTTGCTTATTGCTATGACAACCATTCATAGTTAACTAATGTTTATCCAGGCCTAGGATTGTCAGAAGCTCAAGTTGCATATTTATGTCTTAGAAGCAGGAGTGAAAATATCAACGAGTGTTGGAGTTTATAATCTAAGAAAGTCTGAAATTGGTGCTAGTGTGTCCCTATGATCGCTCCAATACCTTGTCATCTCTTTTTTTTAATGGAGAAAGTGCCAGGCTTCGAGTCTGATCAGAACAATAGCTAATTAGATTGCAATAATACTACTTTGTTTCCAATATGTTCATCTTTTGGACTACCTTCTATTTGTGGCAAATGCTACTGCTAATTAGTTACTTTCAAATTTTTTCAGTTAAAATATAGCCATTTAAGTAACAAAAGTATTCAATTTAAATGAAAAAGCATCTGCAAACAATAGTAAAGGTGGTATATAAACATGGCAATTATCATTTATTCATTCAACAAATACTGGATATCCATTAGTGCCAATCTCTGTTCTAAACATTGGAGGATATAGGTATAAATAGGATAGCTATGATTCCCTTTAGAAAACTTTCAATTTGAGGGAAAAGAAAATAACAAAAAACGAATAAGTATAAAATATTTCATATTGTGATAAATTATATGAAAACAATAAGATGAGGTAAGGGGATTTAAAGAGAAAATGTGTGTGTTATTCTTTTAGAAAGGATAGCCAGGAAATAGTTTTCTTAAGAGGACTGGAATTTATGGAAGAGTAATCTATACAAAGATCTTGGGAAAGGTGATTATAGATAGAAGCAGCAACTCTCAATGTCTGAAGCAGAATAAGTTTTGTGTGCTAGAGAAATTGAAAGAAAGCCATGTGGCTAGATGTGAGTAAGTAAGGGAGATAATTATAAAGATGAGGTCAAGGAAGAGGAAGGATGACAGCATGCAAGGCTTTGCTGATCATGGTAGGGAGTTTGCACTGTATTCTGAATGTGATATGAAATCACTGAAGGTCTTTGAGTTAGGGTGTGCCAAGATCTGCTTTGTTAAATAAAAAAATTTCATGACATTGTTAAAGGTGGTAAAAAAAACTTTACTCAAAAAGGGACTACTGTAGTGGGGGGCTTTGTGGTGGGTGGATAAAGCGGGTTTAACTCCAAATACAAAAAGGGCAAATGAGAATTTATAGCCAAGGAGCAGGGTGGGAGGTCAACAGATGCCAAACTAAGAGGAAACATTAGGCGTAAGAGAGGATTTTGGCTAAGCAGATTTGACGGAATTTTTGCTAAATTTAGGCCAGGGTCATAAAAAATGGAGAGTAATCAGACATCAAAAGTGGAGGATGAAGAATTTTATCAGTTGTCAAGGGTGAGGGATTCCCAATGAACTGATCCAGCAGGATTCTTGACTAAAATTGGACTAAATAGGTCAAGGATAGAGCCTAAGATTGAGGCTTGGTTGAAAAGAAGACTCAGAGTACCCTGACTCATGTTTGGTCAGTGAGAAGGTCTGTTTGCTTTACAATTTGGGAATACCACTTTGGAAGGTTTATGGTAAACTTAATGCAGGAGGATGCCAGTTGAAGTGAGATGAATGAGAAGTGAAAAACGGATACAGATTTGTTCTTCAAGTGTCCTGACACAAGGTTGTATTCAATTGGAGGAAGGAGAGTCTTTCCAACACTTTTGGCCTGAACTGTTGGGTGATGCGTGGTGCCACTCACAGAGATGAGAAAGCCTAATGGAGAGCAAATTAGAACATTTTAAAGTGGGTAGGTTTTTGTTAAATGGTTTGTTTTGGACATATTAAAGGTGAGATGCCTTTTAGCTATCTCAATGGTGATGCTTAATAAGAAGTAGTATATATAAATCTGGAATTCAAATAAAAGATTACAGATGCCTATAGGTTTAAGAGTAAATGTACAAATGGTATTACAGTCAAATTGATAACTAGAGAACAAGAATAGATTGAAAAGAAAAATAGACTGAAGATTGAGTCCTGGAACCCTTCAACTCTTAGAGATTGGAAGAGAAGAAACCAGCAAAAAAAACTGAGAAGGAGTGGCCAATGAGATTGGAGAAAAGCTCAGGATAGTTTGGTATCCTAGAAGCCAGGTTAAGAATATGCTCCAAGAAGGGTAGAGTGATCAGCTGTGTTAACTATTGCTAGTAAGTTCAGCAAAATGAGAATTGGTAATTGATTATTGGATTTGATAAGATGGAGATAATTGATCACTTTGACAAACATAATTTACTGGTGTCCAAGAAATAAAAACCTAATCAGAATGAGTTGAGGAGAAAGATGGAAGTGAAGAAATGAGATACAGAAAAGAATTGTAAAAATTTTTCTTCTGAGCTGCCTGGCCACGAAGGGAATTAGAAAAATAGAGTGATAGGAAGAAAGGGAATTAGAAAAATAGAGTGGTAGAAGAAGAATAGAGTGGTTAGATTGAGGAGATCATGATATTGCTACTTATATGCTGATGAAAATGGTTCAGTAGGTAAATAATGAAGATGGTACATAAGTGAGTGAGTTTTAAGAAACATTTTCTATTCTAATATTCCTATATTTGTAGATAGAGATCTTAAAAATTCAGGATGTTAAGTTAGTTTTCCACATCCCACAACTAGCTAGTAGGATAAACTTTCTGATTCCTACTCCAGAACTATTCTCATTACCTATGTTGTTTCAGTCTGTTAGGGTTAGGGTACTTGGATAAAGATATAGAACTACCTTTAGGAGCTAAAAAATGAGAACATTTTCAAATGATGAATGTACAATGCCAAAATGTTGAATAACTGAATTTTGTAGAGTAGACACAACGTTTTATGGGCATATGGTGAAAGAATGGTGATAACTGAGTCACTGGTAGAAACTGTTTTGGGTAAAAAGAAAAAAATAGAAAAGGCAGACATTCAAAAATGATGCTGGTATTTTTACAAGGCCTAAAGTAGGCAAATTGATTAAAGTTAAAGGCAAGGGTTGGGTAGTAACTGAAACTATGGCTGGTAGATAAGGCGATTCTAGGCTGTTATTAGGATACTAAAGTCTTGGCATGGCCCGGCTGGGTGGCTCAACCTGTAATCCTAGCACGTTGGGTGGTGGAGGTGAGTGGATTGCCTGAGGCCGCGGGTTTGAGACCAGCAGGGGCAACTTGGTGAGACCTTGTCTCTACAATAAATAAAAAAATTAGTCAAGCGTGGTAGCGTGTGCCTGTAGTTCTGGTGGAAGTTTCCCTGGAGTCCAGCAGGTCGATGCTGGGCTGGCTGTGAGCGTACCACTGCTCTCCAGCCTGGGCGACAGAGTGAGACTCCAACTCAAAAAAAAAAAAAAAAAGCCTTGACACAAGTTTCAGCATATGGTAGTAGGAAATGAGGAGCTACCAAATATTTCTGAGGGGAAGAGTTGGATGCAACAAACTGATTTTGTTTCTGGAAAGAGATTGAAGAATCCCTAAAATCTAAAGGTTAAATCAGAATGACCTATTGAAGTGATAGCAACAGGAATTAGTGAAGGAGAAAAAGGTAATAGGAGATGTTCAGTTTAGTTTGATTTGTGGGCCAAATATACAAGAAATAATCAAGAGTGCAGAGCCTGGATATATAAGGGGTGAGGGGGAGATTAAAGATAGACTTTTGTGAGGCTATTTATTGCATAAAACGGAGTGTTGAAACTATAATGATATAGTACCAGAGTTCTCGTGGGAATCTACAAACAGGAGCTCTAGACAGGGTTATTGAAAATATTTACTCTCTAATTCTTTGAGTTTCCATTTCTGCTACTCTGTGGTATTACCGACCCCACATACCATACTCACAATGTTAAGAGGCTCTCATGAACATTAGATATAAGCGTTCCCTGAAAAAAAATGTGATGTTATTTCAAAAGTGGTGTGGAATTGCAATAATAGATTATATAAATGTAATAAAAAAGGATGACATTTCAAATTATTCAAAAAATAACAGATTGAAAAAAGGTAAAATTATGTGTCAGTAAGAGTGGCTTTGGCTCTTGGAAACTCCTGAACATAGAAGTTCTAAAGTTTTAATGCCTAACTTGAGCTTGAAAATGTAAAACAATTGTTAAAGAACATTTTTTTTTCTGATTCAAATTGAGAGAAAGCAAGTTGTGTAACTGTTGCTTTAAAGAAGCAGCTGGTGGCATATGTCAGGACAATTTGCAGCTATTATCACCTCTTAAAGATACTGAGAAAATTGAATTCCTGACTAATGTAGTTGGGGGTGAAGGTCACCTTTCAGGAACTCAGTGACAGCAATGTGATCCTACTTTCAAACTCCATCTTGCAAAGTTGCATTTAGAAAAGAGCTTTCCTTTTACAAATTACATTTCATTTTAAGATACATCAAATTTGACTATGTAAATATATATGTATATACATATATCTACATAGTATGTATTTACATAAAGGGGAAAAAAAATCCATCCTCCTCACCCTGTACTGTTTCCCTTCTGCCTCCAGAAAATGATTGTGAGGAAATGAAGGGGTTGGTGGGGAGGAATTTGGATAAAAATAAAAGGAAAAACAAACTAACAAAAAGACAATTTCAAAGCTTTTTTTCAATTTTTAACATTTAAAAAAATTTTTAAAGGTGTGGGGTGCAGTTCAGGATTAGGTATGCAAGTGGTCATCAAACAGGTAAAATTTGGGCCTACCGTTGGTCCCCACTTTGCCTGGTTTGAGATCAGGTACCCTTATTAATGTTATGTGCTCCCCTCCCCCTTCCTCTGGCAGTTTCTGGCTACTGCCAATCCCTTTCTTATAGTATTATGGAAAATGTTCAGGGTCTGTTTATGAATGAGAACATATGATACTCAGTTCTTTGTTTCTGTGATAAATCACTGAGCATTATAGACTCTAAATCCATCCAACTTGCTGAAAAGTCCATAATTTTGTTCTTTATGACTGCGTAATATTCCATTGTGTATATGCACCACATTTTTAAAAATCAAGTGCAGTTTCGATGGGCAGCATGGTTGGTTCCATGCTTTTGCTATTGCAAATAGTTCAAAGCTTTTTTTCAAGTCATTTTGTATCTTACAGTGATGAGGAGAGGCAGGTGTTTACATTGTACATGTGCTGCTGTGCTGTTGGGGTCTTATGCAAAGATAGAACTTGGCTTGTTGTGAACAAGACTTTATATGGGGAACTGAAACTCCTGTGCATTAAAACATAAAATTCTATCTGCCCTGTGGACAGGTGAATTTTTGCAGATTATTTCACATTTGGGAATATATTGTTTTTCCTTGAGGGTATGCTTGTGTGTGTGCGTATGTGTGTGTGTGTGCGCGCGTGCGCATTGTATTCTGATAATAGAGAGTATAAAGGGGCATATCTTCATCTTATGCTGGTGGCAATCCTTCAAAATGCATAGTGCTTGACATGTTTTAGGGACACAATAAATATTGTATGTTTGGAGAACTGACTAATGAAGGAATCAAAGCCATAAGATCAACTAGATTTGGAGTGTCAAAATTGGCTCCCACTGTGTTATGTTTGCTGAAGCCTTCTGCGGCTTTTTTTTTTTTAGAAAGAATAATCAAATCAGAGAATGTACTAGAATGCTTTATTGTGTATCACTGTGAGTCCTGGATAGGGAAAAGCAATGGATTCTATGACAAAGTTGAACATTTCTTCAAGTAAGAATGGAGATTTGCACTTTGAAGGGCCATTGGAAAGATTCATTTCTTTGAGAATGGAGGGAAAGGGGGAAGGACTTACAGAGAACAAAGCTAGAGATTATGGATAATCATTTAAGAGAACCTCTGTAAATAGCTAATTTTTTATTTAAGATCTTTTCTCTCAGATGCTGAGAAAAGTTGTATTGAGTACATAGGTCTAAATTTGTTTTTCTTTACTGTAACTTATTTCAGTTGTCTCTAAAATGCCTGAAAACTTTGATGGAAGCACAGACTTGTGTTAAAATTGTTGGACATGCACATGTGTTGGTGATGAAGATAGAAAGATCCCGTGTATCATCTGGCAGGATAAATCCTACTGGTATTTTCTTGGTTTTTATATAAAATGCAGCTCAACTATTAGGAAAAGAAAATCCTAAGCAGAGTTGTTCAGTAACATGTCGGTATTGACTTTGCTAAACCTTTTTTTGTGTTAAGATTTTGGCATCAGCCAGGCTCGGTGGCTCAGCCTGCAATCCCGTGCCTTGGGAGGCTGAGGTGAGTGGATTGCCTGAGCCCGCGGGTTCGAGACCCGCCTGGGCAGGCGAAACCTCATCTCTACAATAAATCAAAAAAAAAATTAGCCGGGCATGGTAGCGCACGCCTGTAGTTCCGGCTACTCGGAAGACTGAGGTGGAAGGATCTCCGGAGCCCAGCAGGTCGAGGCTGCGGTGGCCGGGAGCGGCCACTGCACTCCAGATTGGGCGACGGAGTGAGATGCCAACTCAAAAAAAAAAAAGATTTTGGCATTGACATTAATATTTTGGAGGCATAAGGACATTTACTATACAAAAAAAAAAGCCAAAACTATGGCATTATTTGGCAGCAGTGATGATGATTTTATGTGACAACTTGACTGAGCCATAGGATACCCAGATATTTGGTCAAACATTATTCTGGTTGTTTCTGTGAGGGTTTTCTTTTTCTTTTTTAATAAGATGAACATTTAAATATTGAGTAAAATAGATTGTCCTCTATAATGTGGATGATCCTCATTCAATTATTTGAAGGCCTGACTAGAACAAAAATGTTGATCTTCCCCTAGGGTCCGAGAGACTTTCTTTTTTTTTTTTGAGTTGGAGTCTCACTGTCACCCAGACTGGAGTGCAGTGGCCACTCCTGGCCACTGCAGCCCCGACCTGTTGGGCTCTGGTGATCCTTCTGCCTCAGCCTTCCAAGTAGCTGGAACTACAGGCGCGTGCTACCACGCCCGGCTAATTTTTTTTTTTAAAATTTATTGTAGAGATGAGGTCTCGCCAAGTTGGCCAAGCGGGTCTCGAACCCACGGGCTCAGGCAATCCACTCACCTCAGCCTCCCAAAGGCACGGGATTACAGGCTGAGCCACCGAGCCCGGCTGAGAATTTCTACCTGTTAGCCTTCAGGGCAGGACATTGGCTCTACTGTGTTTCAGGTCTTCCAACTCAGACTGGAACTCCATCATCAACACTCCTGGGTTTTAAGCTTGCCTATTCACCCTGCAGAACTTGGAAACTGCCACAATCATGGGATCAATTCTTTTTTTTTTTTTTTTACTTTCCCTAGCATTAGATATTTAGGTTTTATGTATTTTCTTTTACAAATAACACTGGTGAACATTTTTGTTCTTGCATATTTGTATACATCATTCATGATTTCTTCAGGTAGAATTAACTGGCATCAAGCAACACAAAAATTTAAAATAATTTGTAATAATTATTAAACATATGATATATATGGAAAAATTAAAACTACAGCTTGTAAAAAATGAAAGGAGAAACATCTGTAATGCTACCATGAGAAGAGAATCAATGTCAACATTTTGGTTCATTCCTTTTAGTCATACTCTTTCTATAAAGCAAACTCAAACTCCCCTTCCCCATACAATATCTGGGGATATACTGCTTAGTAAATTTTGTTTCTAGGTTTTTATATTAACATATCATCACATTTCCCCAATTCATTTGGTATTCTCTGGTAAGCATACTTATTTAATATCCACATAATGTTACCATATGACGTAGTATAATTTAATTAATCATTCCCCTATTTTTGGGCACTTTGGGCACTTCATTTTTTTTTTTTTTTTGAGTTGGAGTCTCACTCTGTTGCCGAGACTGGAGTGCAGTGTCATGATGATGGCTTACCGCAATCTCTACTTCCTGGGTTTAGGAGATCCTTCCACCTCAGTTTTTTGAGTAGCTGAGACTACAGGTGTGCACCACCATGCTCTGCTTATTTTTTTATTTTTTGTTTTTGTAGAGACAAGATATCGTTATGTTGCTCAGGCTGATCTCAAGATCCTGAGCTCAAGCAATCCTCCTGCCTCAGCCTCCCAGAGTGCTAGGATTACAGGCGTGAGCCACTGAGCCTGCCCAGATCAATTATGCATAATCTCTTTCTCTCTCTCTTGCATATGTATATATGTATGCTCCTCAAATTACGGTAAGGTTTTGTCCAAATAAACCCATTGTAAATTGAAAATACTATAAGTCAAAAATATATTTAATTTCTGATAAACTCATCATAAGGTTGAAAAAGTGTAAGTTGAACCACTGTCAGTCAGGGTCCCTCTGTATATAGATGAATGTATAAACACATACATCCTATTGTTTCTGTTTTTCTGGAGAACCCTGACTAATACAGCTGTCATTTTAGTTTATCTTGATGGCTTTTAATATACTTGGTTTATTCATTAGTGAGTTATCCAAAAATACAATAATTATTGTTGCCAGGCACTATGCTAACACTATACTAACAACTGAACATTCAATAGACAGCACTATAGATATTGCTCCTGCTTCTATGTAAGCACACATTCTAGTTAGGGAGAGATTGACAATATAAAAAAAGTACAAATAATCTGTCCCAGGTAGTTATCAGTTGGCTAGAATCATGGGTGGTGAAGAAATTCACCCAGGTCTGATCAGAGTAGAGGACAAGTTTATTGAGTATAGTGCAAGGGAGCAACAGACCGGGCAATGACAGAAGAATTGTTTGTACCAAGCCAGTGGTTTGAGGTTGCTTTAAATGGGAGCTTCTGCAGAATCTTATATTGACAGTGTATAAGGAGGAGGAAGAAACAACTAAGGGACATGCTTTGCTTGGCCAAGGACATGAAGATAGCTTTCCAGAGATAGTGCCATTTAAGTTAGGTCTAGAGAGATGTGTAGGATTACCCTAGGAAATGGCTGGGATTGGATGAAAAAAAGAGTGTCTGTAAAGGCCCTGCACTCAGGTGAACTTTGCATGTTCAAGGCACCAGCATGTTTGAAGTACCAGAAAAGAAAGGAAAAGTAGCAATTGGAAGGGATCAGAGTGTGTTGGCCCTTTAGGTTCCATTAAGATTCGATTCTAAGAGCAGAGGTGAGCCATGTCAAATCTTTATTCAGGAGAATGACATGATCAAAGACTGATTTTTTATTTTTTTAAATTTTATTTATTTTATTTTTTGAGTTGGAGTCTCACTCTGTCACCCAGACTGGAGTGCAGTGGCCACTCCCGGCCATTGCAGCCTCAACCTGCTGGGCTCCGATGATCCTTCCGCCTCAGCCTTCCGAGTAGCTGGAACTACAGGCACGCACCACCACGCCCGGCTAATTTTTGATTTTTTGTAGAGATGAGGTCTCACCAAGTTGCCCAGGCGGGTCTCGAACCTGCGGGCTCAGGCAATCCACTCACCCCAGCCTCCCAAAGTGCAGGATTACAGGCTGAGCCACCGAGCCTGGCTCAAATACTGATTTTAGAAAGAAAAAAAAGAAATCCTCTGGCTGCAGTTTGAGAAATGGATGCTAGGGGAACAAAAGTGGTTGTGGAAGGCTATTTACAGTGTTGTCCAGACAATCTAGGATGGTTATTTTGACAAGGCTGTTTTCAGGGAAAATAGAAGGAAGTAGCAACATCATTTACTAAGTAAGATGGGACAACTGGAGTAAAATGTGGGATGATCACGGGTTCTGTATTAGAGGTGATACAGTTAGATGGCTGAGATGTTCACATTGAAATGCTAAGTAGGCAAGTGGATCTCAGAAGATAAAAATATGAGAGTAATCAGGATATATAAGTCACTTAAAATCACACAGAATGAAGTTTCCAGATGAGATTCCTAAAAAGTAGGGTTCTGTAGATGGGAAAACATAGAGGGCCCAGGGCTGAGGCCAAGGAACTCCCAACATTGTCAGTCTAAGAAAGCTGGAGCATATTTTAAACAAGAATGCACACTCTGTCAAGGGGAAGAAATTTTCTAGAATTGTTACTTGGGATGATTACCCAAAGTGACCATTGATGACTTTCACTTTTATGTTTTACCCTTGACCTTGAAGTCCCTTCTCTTTATCTTTATTGCAGACTCATCACTCTCTTTTCTGTTACTAGATCAGAATAAACATTTGCTCATTACTCTCCAGGCAGGTGTTAGGGTATCTGACTTTAGTCAACCTCTTTCTACTCTGTAATTTAGCACCCATCTCCAATGTTTGCTGAATTTTATCTAGGCCAGGTAAGCCCCTGAGGCACCTTCAGAAACAAGTGGGAGATGCTCTAAGCTTCTCACTTGAATTCAGTTTTGTTTGCTGATTATTGGTCCTGGAGTTGAGTCAGGATTCCTGAGAAGAAAAATGCTAACACTTTCAGGACCCAGAAGTCTGCTGCAGTCTATGAAATATCCATGAACATAATAACTTAAAAGTAGTTCAGTGCATTCTCTCACACTGGAAAAGTACATTTTCAAGGAGAAAAAAGTTAAGGCTGCTGCTTACCACGATCAGAGACCTATTATCAAGGTGAAGCCAATTTTACAATATAAGGATTTTTAGATATAGTAAACCCTAGGACATTTTTATTTCAAACCTTTCTGTTTCTCACCCTTCTGGCTTTGAAGATAACCTTCAGAATGTAAATTGATGCAGCAAAGAGCAAGGGTTGGAGCCCAGAACCAAAAGTTCTGATGTAATATCTCAAAGAATGTTGCAGCCTCTTTCTTCTATAGCGATTGCTAAGAACACTGTCAGAACTTAAAATGGAATAACAGTCAGGTTTTGTTAGACATTAACTCAGCACTTGCCTTGAAAGTTTAAACTCTTCTACTAGTCAGAAGCACTGTGTAGCCTGTTTTACCATGAGCACCTGCCTCTTTTATTCTTGCATTTTACAGAAGGTTTCAGAGAGCAATGTGTCTTACATACCTCAAACATATAAAGCAGAATAAAAAACTACATAGCTCTGTATCCTAGAAGAGGTAATTGGTTTGACCTCAATTTCATTTACAAGAAATTGTTTAGCAACCTAATATGGAACAAGATTAGGTATGAAAATATAAAACAAAGTCACCATTTTTAAGGAGCTCACTGTCCAATGAGGGTGACATTGACATTTTAAAATGTCTATGTAAAATAATTACTATGTAATTATTTATGTAAAGAATTATATAAATTTGTAAATTAATTACCATATGTATTATGAAAGCAGAAAATATAAGCTCACAAGCAGCAGTGACCTTGTGGTTATTATTAACTTTTAAAATAATGATTCTTTCTCAAAAACTGCTATTATTGACTGTATTTTGTGTCAAGTACTGTCGTAAGTGCTTTACCCATTTTATTTCACTTAATTCACACAACTTGTGAGGCAGGTAAACAGTTTATAGATGAGGAGATAACAAGCAACTTGTCTTAGACCCTACAGCCCATAAGTGAAATAGGAGGAATTTAACTTTCACTCGGTCTGACTTTTAAACCCCTTGCCTTAACTACTTTGCAAAATTTCTTCCCCAGAAAGATGAATGCTTATCTGGGATTTGGGAGATGAAAATTCCAGAAAGACAATTCCAAGGGTTTTAAGAAACTAGAAATGATGAGTTTTCTGTGAGATTCTTTGAATTTTTTTCCCTTGTTTTCTTCATGCACTAGGGATTTTATAGCACAGGCTTATTACGAACACAACTAATGACCACAAACTGATAAAGTTAAGAAAAGGTTCAAAATGTAAATGAGGCTTTAGAAAACATTTGGCAGATTTTATATTGTTCGATGGTCTAAGTATTGCTGTATAAATGAATCAAATCGGTTTTGTTTTTTCCTCTATGGGAAGGTGCTGTTGTAAATAGCATTTGGGTTTTCTTGATAGTTAGTTAATTTTAAATGGAATGCTGAAAAGTAACATTTCTGTGTGGTTGAGTCAATTTATTCAGATCTAATGGAAAAAATGTGCTCATTTCTATTTCTTTAACAGCAACAGATTCAGAGCAAAAGGTAAATATAGCTAAAACAATAAAAAATGACTTTTACTATTAGTGAGTCTTTAGAAGTTGAAACTGTAATATAAACTGTATTGCTGTTTTTGAAATAAAGTATTTATTTAAATACACAGTCGCTGCTAGTTTGGTATTAACTCCAATAGGAATTTTAAAGATATATACGTATAAATATATTTTAATATCAGAGATTCTTACATTTGCTTTATTATCCCTTTAAACTTCCATGTCTTACCTAACCGTGACTTACCTAATTTATAAGATAAAGCATTTTTAATAAACTTGATTGAAAATGAATTAAATTCTCATTTTGATACACAGATTGTCTCATTGTTTACCATTTCTTAAAAAAGGAAATTTGGATTTGGCTTGAAAAAATAGAATGGAATCCTCATTATTAAAGTATTACTGTCTTTTTTTTTTTTTTTGAGTTGGAGTCTCACTCTTTGTCACTGGGGCAGGCATGCAGTGGCACGCTCACAGCCACCACAGCCTCGACCTGCTGGGCTTAGGGGATTCTTCTGCCTTAGCCTTCCAAGTAAGCTGGAACTATAGACGTATGCCACCATGCCCAGTTAGTTTTTGTGATTTATTGTAGAGATGAGGTTTCACCAAGTTGGCCAGGCTGATCTCGAACCCCCAGGCTCAGACAGTCCTCTTGCCTAGGCTTCCCAAATGCTGGGATTGCAGGCTGTGCCAGCGTGCCTAGCTTCCTACTGTCTTTTAAAATTCTATTTGTATTACTCTTTTGTGATTGAGGTAAAATGCAATTAAATTTTGTGTCAAATTGCATTCAAGATGTCAATAATTTCCTCTTTGCTGTCACAATCACCTTCAGGGGACCTGTCCTGCCCCTAGCACCACAAGGAGTACCCTTCAAGCTGCATTACTTTCATGCTCTATCACTGTTCCAATACCTACTTCAAGGAGCTCATCTAGGGAACCAGGACTGGATCCTTAACTTCAGTTTGGTAAATCAGATCTGGATTAAAGAACTGAGATTTTTGTGGGCAGCTGAGCTAGAAGTCCCTGTGTATTCTGGTGTTGAGTTCTTGTTTCTAGATGGCCTAGATGAGACAACATTGTAAACCATGGAATAAATGACTTAAATGAGAAGCTGGTTTAAAGATTGAAAAAGACACACATATTCACAAAAACACATAGACTACAACAGATATATCCTCCTTGCTGTTCTGTAGTCCCTACCCCAACACTTTCACATAAATACATAAATACAGTAGATGCTTTTTGATTTTCTGAAGACTCTGCTGTAATTCTCACAGTGAGATGGATTGAGAATGAAATAAACCGATTTTTAAACTATTTGGGTGGGTTTTTGTGCCTTTCAGTCAAATGGGTTCTGTGTAAGACAGACAAAAAATGACTATCTTCAGTATTGAATAAGAATGGGTGCTGTATCAACCAAGAAGTATTTGATATGTACTTAAGGTCAGTAAACTCTGTGTAATTGGATATACATTGTTTTCTCCTATCCAGAATTTATTTTTCTTCTGATAATTGCCATTCTTTGGATAATCGTACTTTTATTTTTCTTTGGGCAACTATCTCTTCTCAGTTTTTTAACCCGCATAGTTTGGATAAAGTTGACCCCTCTCTCCAGATTTGTTCAAAAATGGGTACATTACTCATTAGGCATATGGCACTCTATTCTAGGAATGTGCAAGAATGTATAACTGGGAAAGAGAAACCAAGGGGAATGTGAACATGGAGGTGCTAAGATCTTTCAAATGGGAAGAACTCATCAAATGCCAAAGCCAACACAGAGGAAAAACTGAAAATTGTGGAAGGATTTATCTCTGACATCATTGTGTGAACCCCTGAATCCCGCCGTATCAGAAAAAAGAATGATTCATAGAATTCTTTCTTTTTTGAAGCCAATAATTCTTCCTACCTCCCTGTCCCCCAAAGAAGTTTGAGTTGTTTCTGTATATGCAAAAAATGTTGCCCAAAATACAGTGTGAAAACTACATGAGCAACAGAAGACCTGGAATCTCCCCCAAAGTAATTTATCATATAGAAGAGTAAAAAAGATAAGCAGACATGAAATAATTAGAAAACAGCACAAAATACATTATTAGATGCTGAACTATAAAAGTTTAAAAATTATAGACACTGGCAGTAGACTATAAGATTTCTACTTAGTATGTGGAACCTCTGCTCAGTCTTGAATTACCTATTTGATATTTGAAAGTGTTGCTTCATCTTCATAGTCAACAGATGTACTTAAAATGTAGCAAGTAAGCACTTGCATTTTTCATCAGATAAAAATCATAAGGAAATATGGAGAAAAATCATAAGAAATTACATTTTGCAAAATGTAATAAAATAAAATAAAAGTAATAAGAAATCCTACGAAAAGCAGACAAGTCAACACTTCCACAAATAGCCATTTTAGGATTACAATCGTAATGGATTGTAACAGATATAGATAATATCTGTTGCAAAATTATATTTGATCATTTTGTATTTATTAAATATTTCTGCTCCTTTGGGAATGTTAGCTTTATTCTCTTTTACTGACTTTCTCCATGTTCATGACAATGACACAAATAAAGGAAAAACTAAGCAAAACAAATAAAAAGAGAGAAGACATATTTTAAAAACTGTTTTTTTAAAAATTCTTAATTGCCACTTGAAATCCTAATATCTGTTTTATTATCTCCCATATCTGACCTAGAAACCAAAGACGTTTCAAACTTCCCTAATGGCAACTTACTTTATCTAATCTTATACGCATAGGTAGGCTGCTGTGGCAGTTGTGGGGGGTACAACAGAAACAAGGTTCATTGAGCTCCAGGACTTCTCTTTTAGAAGATCTATGAAAAGGCTTTAGGGTTATCTGTGATTTTCCAGAAACTGTTTGTCAAATTTTTGTGTGAATGTGCATTTCTTTTTCTGCCCTAGGAGAATCTGTAACTTTTATCAGTCTCTCAAAGGGATCTATGACCCAGAAAATGTTTTAATTTCCTGGAAATTTAGAGTTATTTATAATAAATGATTTATCTTAGCTACATATTAACGTATACTATCATATTAAATTATTGGCCTTTTGAAGTAAGCTATGTACAATACTAATGTCCAAATAAATCTTAAAAATTAATATGTTTTTCCTGTGTAAAATATATCCATGCAGTCCTCAGCCTATACCTAAGCAGATTCAATCAAGTAAAAATTGTTTTAGAATATTTAGCTTAAAAAATTATAATAGGTTGTAACTATAACAGATTATAACAGATACAGATAATAATATCTGTGTCAAACTTATATTTGATCATTTTGCATTTATTAAATATTTCTGCTCCTTTGTGAATGGTTAACTTTATTCTTTTTGGCTATCTTTCTTCATTTTCAAGGAACAAGGTTTCATATAGCTCTTAACCCTCATATCTTTCCACTTTTTCACTATTAAATGTTTATCCCTTTTAAAAATTTCTAGTTTGAAAAATCCCAGAGAAAATATTTGGTTGGCTTCACATAACCTCTTTTGTTTTGGTTGCTAAGGGAGTAGATACCATGGTTAGCAGACCCAATTAGAATGTATTTGAAGTTAGCAATGGAGATAAAAGTACACCCCTTCCCCAAAAGTCTATTATTCCTGGGAGATATGAGGGGTTATGGAATAATAAAATAATAAACATTGGCTAGAGAAGCATTCTAGGAAATAATGTAATATATGTTACAAATATTTGAAACAGCATAGAAATGTGACAGGTCAGTTCCAATAGTAGGGTTCATTCTGGGATGTAAGAATATAGCTTATAAAAGTAGGCAAGGGCTAGATCAGGAGAGCGATATACATTCTGGTGAGGGATTTACATCTTATCCTGAAGACCAGTATATTGTAAATGTTGCAGCAAAGTCATAGGACAAAGGAAGACTTGTTAAAATGCAGATTTAGAACTCAACACTAAGCAAAAAGAATCCAAATCTTGGGGGGGGGGGGGGGCGGGTGGGGACGTGCTGGGAAAGAACGTTGTTAAAAAGCACCACCAGTAATGCTTATGGACAATGGGGGCCCCAGGCGAAGGCGC
>CAUYQG010197015.1:0-12953 GCA_963574415.1 Tarsius wallacei
ATGTGGTACTCAGTTCTTTGTTTCTGTGATAGATCACTGAGTATTATAGACTCTAAGTCCATCCAAGTTGCTGAGGAGTTCATAATTTTGCCCTTCTTTATGGCTGCATAATATTCCATCATGCATATGTACCACATTTTTTTAATCCAGTCCACTTTTGATGGGCAGCACAGTTGGTTCCATGTTTTTGCTATTGTGAATAATGCTGCAATAAACATGTGTATAGTACTTTTATGAAGTCTTCTTTTAAAAAAAAAAAGTTTTTATGTGAACATACTTTTTATCTTTTTTTAATATTTTATTTTTAAAATGTGGTGTATAATTCAGGACTAGGTATACAAGTGAATATTGTACAGATAAAGTTTGGTCCCCACTTTGCCTAGTTTGAGATCAGGTACAATCATTGATGTGTTTTTGCCCACTTTTTAATGGGGTTGTTTGTTTTTTTCCTTTCGGCACATTTGAATTCCTTGTATATCCTGCATGTTAGGCATTTGTCAGATATGCAGTTGGCAAATATTTTTTCCCATTCTGTGAACTGTCTTCCCACTCTCTTGGTTTATTTTGCTTTGCAAAAGCTTTTCAGTCTTATCCCTTATATGGGCTTTCGAAGCTTTAATTAGGAATAGATTGCCTATTCTGATTTCTGTAAGGGTGTCTCTTGCGTTTTCCAAGATTCTTAACGTTTGAGATTTTACATTTAGGTCTTTGATTCATTTGGAGCTGATTTTTGTGTATGGTGACAAGAGGAACTTAAATCACTCTACAAATAAGATACCTGCACATGCATGTCTTTTGCAGCACTATTTATAATAGCAAAAACATAGAACCAACCATGCTGCCCATTGAAACTGAACTGTATTTAAAACAGTGTGGTACATATACACAATGGAATATTACATAGCCATAAAGAAGAACAAAATTATGGAATTTGCAGCAACTTGGATAGATTTAGAGTCTATCATTGTCAGTGATTTGTCACAGAAACAAGAACTGAGAACCACATGTTCTCACTCATAAGCAGATCCTGAACATTCACCATAATACTTTAAGAAAGGGATTGGTAGTAACTGGAAACTGCTAAGGGAGGGAGCAGGGAGGGACACATAACATCAGTAAGAGTACCTGATCTCAAACCAGAGAAAGTGGGGACCAAAGGGAGGCCCAAACTTTATCTGTACAACAACCACCTGCATACTAATCCTGAATTGTACTCCACATCTTTAAAATTTAAAAAAATAGACCAGGCTCGGTGGCTCAGCCTGTAATCCCAGCACTTTGGGAGGCCGAGGCAAATAGATTGCCAGAGCCTGTGAGTTCGAGACCAGCCTGGGCAACTTGGCAAGATCCAATCTCTACAATAAATAAAAAAATTAGCAGGATGTGGTAGTACATGCCTGCAGTTCTGACTACTTGGAAGGCTGAGGCAGAAGGATCACCTGAACTCAGCAGGTCGACACTGGGGCGACTGTGAGTATATCACTGCACTCCAGCCTGGGCAACGGAGTGAGGCTCCAACTCAAAAAAAAAAAAATTTTAAAATAATAATAATTAAATAAAGGATTAACCTGAAAAAAAAAGAAACAAAACCTAAAACTATAGGACTTTTTGAAAAATATATGGAAGAAAATATTTTTGACCATGAGGTAGGAAAGATTTTTTTCAGATAAAAAGCACAAACCACAAAATAAAAAAGTATAAATTTAACATTGTCAAAATTAGAGACTTCTAGTCCAAAGATACCACTGAAGAATAGAAAGGCAATCCACAGTTTAGGAGAAAATATTCACAATATACACATCTAAAGAAGATCTTGTATTGAGACTATTTAAAGAACTACAATTCAACAGGAAAGTTTTTTAATTTTAATGAGCAGAAGATTTGAGCAAATGTCCTTTACAAAAGAAGATATACAAATGTCTGAAAAATATAACAAAATATGCTCAACATCTTGATTATCAGTAATCCGTAGATTTAACCCACTACACACTGAATTACCCAAAACTGCAGACTGACACCACCAAGTACAGAGAGGATATAAAGCTACTGGGATTTTCATACATTATTGGTGAAAGTGTAAAACAGAACAACTACTTTGGAAAACAGAATGATTATTTCTTTCTTCTTTTTATTTTATTGTAGAGATGAGGTCTGGCCAAATTGCCCAGGCTGGTCTCGAACCTACGGGCTCAAGCAATCTTCTCACCTCAGCCTTCCAAAGTGCTAGGATTAAAGGCATGAGCCACTGCACCCGGCCAGAATGATTATTTCTTATCAAGTTTACCATAAATGTTTTACGTGACCCAGCAATTCCACTCCTAGGATTTATTCAAGAGAGATAACTTTATTCATAATAGTCAAAAACTGTAAGCAACCCAAATGTCTATCAGCTGAAGAATGGATAAACAAATTATAGTCTATTCCTACAATGCAATAATACTCAGCAGTAATGTTGATACATACAACAAAATGGATGACCCCTCAAAAACACTATGCCGCTGGTCATGATGGCTCAAGGCTGTGATCCCAGCACTTTGGGAGGCCAGGGCAAGAGGATTGCCTGAGTCCAGGGGTTCGAGACCAGCCTGGGCAACTTGGTGAGACTTCATCTCTATAATGAATCAAAAAAATTAGCCAGATGAGGTGGTGCATGCCTGTGGTTCCAGCTACTTGGAAGACTGAGGTAGAAGGACCACCTGAGCCCAGCAGGTCGACGCTGGAGTGGCCGTGAGGGTGCCGCTGCACTCCAGCCTGGGCAACAGACTGAGACTCCAACTAAAAAAAAAAAGGGATACAGATCCCACGTTTTGATGGGAGAAGCATCAAGGTCATATTCTAGTATAGCATGCACCATCTTTGGAGAACACAGTTTGCCTTAGATGCAATCACTAGTCAACACAAAAAGATCACAGTAAGGATAGCCCAGCTGGAAATAGGCCTTTCAGGAAGTTCTCAAAATCTTGCATGACAGTTTGAATGATAAAATATACATTGGTCCTTCTATGAACTCTTTTTTATTTTTATTTTTTGAGTTGGAGTCTCACTCCACTGCCCAGGCTGGAGTGCAGTGGCAGGCTCACAGCCACTGCAGCCTTGACCTGCTGGGCTCAGGTGATCCTTCCGCCTCAGCCTTCCAAGTAACTGGAACTATAGGAGCACACTACCATGCCCAGCTAATTTTTTATTTATTTATTGTAGAAACGAGGTCTCACCAAGTTGCCCAGGCTGGTCTCAAACCCATGGGTTCAGGCAATCCACTCGCCTCAGCCTCCCAAGGTGCTGGGATTACAGGCTGAGCCACCGAGCCCGGCCCCCTTTTCTTTATGTCTGTGTACACTCGTCACTTACTGAGAACCAACAAAATGCAGCAGAAGTAATACTGCATGATTTCCAAGGCTGTTCGAAAAGGCAATGCTTCCCCCTGGCTCCCTGGAGCACTAACTCTGGAGCCCTGAGTTGTCATGTAAGTGCCCAACTTTCTGAAGCAGCCACATTGTGAGGAAAACAAATTATCCCAAGTGGAGAAGCCCGGAGACTACATAGAGAGAGACCGAGATGCCCAGCCAGACCCAAGTGCCCACAGGCACCTGCTGTTCCAGCTGCAGCCATTGTCAGACCGCAACCCCAGGAGAGACTCCCTTCCAGAACCACTCATCCTAGTCCTTCCCAAGTGTCCCACAGAAACTGTGAGATGACTTGATATGTAGTAAAAATAATTGAAACCACACCCAGCAAAACCCCCAACAATACTACACTTTATGCTCAAAATCAATGGAAGGATGAGGGGAAGAAGTGAAAGAGGAAGGACAGAACCATTCCACTCCTTTGGGCTCGCTGCCGCCGTATAGAAATCAACACACCTTCTTTTACTTCAAAGGCAGGCTAAACTGCATTAAGTGACTCTCTGTTATCCTAGAAGAGGGGCATTCAATTATCCCCAGTGAGACAGCCTGGCTCTTCTACCAGAGTGGTGACAGATAAGCCATTCAACCCACAAGCACAATGCACACCTCTTTTTCTGGACCCTGGACTCACTCTGAAGCTCCTGAAAAGAAAAAAAGAAAAAGTTTTTTTTTTTTTCTTTTAGCAAAAGAATATGGGCAAACCTAAGCCAAAGGGCACTTCAGAAACACAGGCTCGTTGTTTCTCTCTCAGTGAAGGCCCATGATATACATTATGTAAGACATGGCACCAGCCCAGGAACTGGCCCAAACAAGACTTTGAAAAGTAATTCCAGCTCAAAACACATCAATCTTGCTGCATCAGCACGCTGACAAGACAGGCCGAACTTCAGGGAGGCCTACCCACTGGTAGGCGTAAGCCCCGCCATGGCAGATAATGGGCAGACTGCCTTCACCACGATCAAAATCCATCCATCCAAGTCTGCTCGGCAGCAAGCATGAAATAAGCTAAAGCAAACCAAAAACGTAGCCACAAAGAAGCCTACACACGCGCGCGCGCACACACACACACACACATACACACACACCTTTCTCACTCACTAGTCAGGGGAGGGGTACAAATAAAAAATAAGTACATTCGTGTGTTTCTTTTAAAGAGGGTGTTTATTTTCCAGTTTCCATGGGAAATAATTGAACTAATATTACCGTCCCAAAGCAAATACTTTTATGCAAAACTCCCTAAAATGGATCTCAGGCCAAGATTCCTTTTGCCCTCACGCCTCCGAATTCTCACACTGTAGTCTAAAGCACAGGGGATTACTAACAGGGCGGGTTGGCCAGCTTCTTCCCCCAGCTCTTCTGAAAGTTGAACTGAAGTCTTTTGCAGGCCCTCTTGCCAGATCCTACTGCTTGAGATGGGAGATAACATCTAATGGGAAACCAGAAACGTGAGGACCCCCGGAGGTTTGACCTTGTCAGTTCCTCTTGGCCTTGGACGCCTTATTCAGACCCATACTGGATCTTTTCTAGAATTATGAAAGCCAGGAGTTCTGGAGTTTATTTTTGGTTGCATTTCTGTGGAGCCCTGTGAGTTTTGTGTTGCTGTGCTTTTAATAGTATTTGCCCATGCAATTTTTTTTTTTGGTTGTGTTGCTTGCTTCAAGAAAGGACTATTATTAAGATCCTATTCATTGACCACTCTCTCCTTATCAACACCACCAATGACCTTTGAACATCATCAGCCTAATTTGAAAAGAGCCAGATATTTCAAATGTCAATGTAATGATCACTATGTATTTGTTTTATCAACAAAGTCTACATTTTCTAAGCACTATCCTTTTTGGAAATACAGTAAGCTCCTGACATTTTGAGGGGACAGGTCCAGAGACCTTCCCCAACCCCAAAATCTCAGACACAGGAATGTTTATACAGGCCTCTGGCGCTGAGTCAAGAGGCCTGAATTTCCTTTTGTATGTCATCACTCTAACCACATTTTGACCCGGATAAATGCATATAAATGGAGAAAGCGTGAGCCACTACAGACTCGTGTGCATAAAAAGATTAAATTCTGGAAGATAAGTATGAAAGGAAACCTGAAAGGAATCTGACCTTTCTGCTCTTAACAGGAATTAAGCTCATGCATATTAGAGATCAGTTGTTGAAATCATTAGGCTGACTACAGGAAAATTAAGAATTTTTATCATTACAAAGTGCATATTCTGGGGTTTTTTATTCCCTCAGAGTATTGACCGGAGATGAATTCTAGCATTACTACAAATCTTGAAGGTCTTATGTGTCTTAGAGCATAAATGTCAAAACACCATACTTACCACTCAAAAGATACACTTGCATAGACTGTTAAACAAACCAAAATAAGAAAGTATTCAGAAGACAATAAGGAAAAACTGTACTCCATCAAAATGCCCAACAAAGACAAAACAATAAAAAAATTGTCCATCATTTCATGAACTATAAAGCAAACATTAAAATTATTAGCATGTAATCACTGTATTATAGATGCCACTGGTCCAAAGGACCCAGGATTCTCTAGGGGACATTACCCTATTCACTTGGCTCAAGCCCCCATGCAGGAAATAATTCTGCTGGATAGCTAAGCATTCCCTACTTGGAAGCACTGATTCTATCTATTCATTTATTCAGCAAGTCTCTAGCATGTTTGTACTGGAATGGCTAATCTCATGATTGAGTTTAGTCAAGAAATAATATTCTTAATAAAACAGCCACTATCTTCAATAACTTACTGACAATCCTTGGCTTGGCTTGGAATCCCAACTCGGCCACTGGTTGTGTGACTTTGGGAAATCAACCTGTCTATTCTTTAGTTTTCCTTATTTACAAAAAGAGATGATAACACTTCTCTTTGAAAGTCATTGTGAGAATAAAACAAGATATGTAAAGTTCCTGGCACACAGATATGGTTCTATCAACAGGTATTATTGTTGTTTTTGTTACTTCAACATAAAGCTATTGTGCGTGCCTACCATTCAGCTATTCATAAACATACAAAATCAAATGCAATTTACATGCATAAGAAACATGCAATTTCTCTTCCTTAGATATTTATAATTTGTGGTGGAAATTATGAAGCCTCCTTTTTCCAATGTGGAATTTCAACTAAGAACTTCTCTGTGCTATATGTCTCCTGAAATCGGGGTTCTGAGGTATGCCATGTCATTACAAATAGAGAAAGGAATATTTATCAAAAACCAATCACATGTTTTCAGTCATAAGGTGGACCTTGAATAATTATAACAATACTATATGAAAA
Source organism: Tarsius wallacei (assembly GCA_963574415.1). Taxonomy (NCBI): domain Eukaryota; kingdom Metazoa; phylum Chordata; class Mammalia; order Primates; family Tarsiidae; genus Tarsius; species Tarsius wallacei. The sequence continues at coordinate 6,691 of CAUYQG010197015.1, forward strand.
AGATTGTCAGTAGTGGGAAATTGCCAGAGTGGGGGTGCAGGGATTGGCTGTAGTGGGATTCTGCTGCTGGTGGAGGGGGCACACCTCATCAACAAGGGTACCTGCATAACGAACATTTGTATACTTAACCCTGAATTGTACCCCACATCTTTAAAATTAAAAATTAAAAAAAAAAGAAAACTAGGAAGTTCCAGAAACAAACAACAAAAAATACACACTAGGCAGTGTTCAAGGTGTATATACACGATTTCACGTTGCTATCTCCATTTAAAAATGAAGAAACCGAGCATCAAATGGTTAATTAACTTACCCTAGATCCCAATGACATAAATGACAGAAAAGGATTCATATTTGAGCCCATTTGACTCCAAAGACCGTGCTCTTTTTGTTGTGTTCAGCTGCCAAGTTCGGTTTCTTACTGCAATGTCATGAACTATTGTTACATGCAAATAAGACCAATGTTTACTATCTATCATGGCTAGGTTTTAAATCAAGCCTGAGGATATAAAACTCATGACCTCTAAGTCTTCCATAAAAACCCACTTGAATTAAATCAAAACAATGGAAAATGCCTCAGTAATAACATTTGAAAAATCTTCAGAATGTGAGGTATCAACTGGCTTTGTTTAGTGGAATGTCCCTGCACAGAGATGGATGGACCTCTGAGGGTGTCAGCATGGAATTCGTGAGTCAAGAGTGATGTGCTCTCTCTCCCTGGTCATCAAGCCATAGTTTAGATATGCCATAATTATCCTTTTCTACAGTTTGTAAACTTTCATCCCAACAGGATTACAAATTCTGACTAGGCTTAATTTTAAATGGAAGAACAAATTAGTTTCATTCTTTGAGAAAATGAGTCATGTGGGCTAAGGAGACAGTGCCTGGTGGTGTCTTTTCCAGTTTCACAATGCTCTGACAATGCACACTTCTCCAAAGAGTGCTACCCGAGGCTGAGTGCCAGAGGGGTGGCCTTCTCCTGGAGTCACCATCGGCAGCCCCTGCCACATGCCAAGGGCTAGCTGTTAATCTGGCATCTGATACAGCAGCTGGCATGTAGTGGCTGTTCAGTAAATATTTGTTCAATGAATCAATGAATGAAACCCTGTCTGCTCAAAACAGCAAGGAAACAAAATCCTTCCTGATTTCCTTCTACCAAGCTTGGGCTTCCTTTCTACCTGGGTCTTCTGCCTACCAGCAGAAGCCTCTCAACTCACAAGACAAATGCAGTCTCAGGTTTTCATCTCTAGGGTTGGGACAGCTGTCTATCCCACGGGTCTTGAGAGGATCAATTGGACGAGGCTGTCAGGAGCCTGGGAGTCACAGTACCTGCCCCACATCCTCAAAAATGTCTAAGAGGGAATATGTCAAGTTTTTGCCCTTGAGCTCATGTTGAAATCACTTGGGGAGATTCCATAAACTAGAGATCCTAAGTCCCACTTCAATTAAATCAGAATCTCCGGGGATGGGACATGAACTAATAGTATCTCAATGTCCCCCTAGTAAAGGTTTGACCAAGATGGAAGAGCATAAGGTTGGAATAGGCCAGGAAGGGGATACAACAGCCTCTCACACAAGCAGGAAGAAGCATCTTGTACTTCTCAAAAGGGAGAGGAAGAAGGGGAGAAGCCCAATGTGGAGTAGCAGCTGCAGCTCTTGGGTAAAATGCCCTTCCCAGCCCTATAGTCCTCACTGCCACCTTCGCCCACCTCCATCACCTCCTTCCACTTCTCTAAATGTTCCTAAAGCAGCCTGCGCTGATGGGACAATGACAACCCACTCCAGGTTTTTTACTCTTTTTAAACAGAATTAGCCTTCAGGTTATGGTCTCTACCACTATCCCAGCCCCCATCCTCACAAACCCAGTGCTGTCTTCACCTTCCATCTCCTCCTTAAAACTGGAGAATCCAAGTGATACTCCCCAAGTGAGTATGGATGGACAGTGCATACGTCCAGGGAGAGCCCTGGGGAAAGGACCACATGTCAGTAATTCTTAAAGGCAAGCTGAGGAGGGAGAGTGATCAGAGACCCGGCACATCAGAGCTGCATGTGTCCTCCATGTTATCAGAGAGAGTCACTGATTCATCCAATTGCAGAAAAATGCCACTTAGATTTAATATGGTGTGGGAAATTGCACAAACACACACACATCATTTGAAAGCTAAAGCTTGTAAGTTAATAGACCAATTGTTAAAGACTGAATGTTTGTGTTCCCCCAAAATTCATACACTGAAGCCCTAACCTCCCAATGTAGCTATATTTGAACATGGGGTCTCTAAGGAAGTAATTATGGTTAAATAAGGGCATAAAGATGGGGCCTTGGTTGTATTGGATTAGTGTCCTCAAAGAAGAGGTGCTAGAGGTCTCTCTCTCTCTCTCTCTTTCTCTCTCTCCCTCTCCACCATTTGAGGACACAGAAAGAAGAAAGAAGGTGGCTGTCTGCAAACCAGGAAGAGAGCCCTCACCAGAAACCAATTCTACAGAATCTTGATCTGAGACTTTTAGCCTCCAAGACTATGAGAGAAGGAAATAAAAGTATTGTTTAAGCTAGCCAATCCATAGTACTTAGCTACATTGTCAAGCAGACAATGACACGAACCTTAGACAAATCATAACATCTTCAAGCCTTGGTTTCGTCATCAATAAAAGAGAGAGAAATCTGGCCAGGAGTGGTGGCTCATGACTGTAATCCCAACACTTTGGGAGACTGAGGGCAGAAGGATTGCTTGAGGTCAGGAGTTTGAGACCAGCCTGGACAACATAGTGAGAGTCCTATCTTTACACACACAAAAAAGTGTATTTGTTTTTTTTTTAATTTAACTAACCCAGTGTGGTGGCGCTTGCCTTAATCCCAGCTACTCAGGAGGCTGAGGCAGGAGGATAGCTTGAGCACAGGAGTTCAAGGTTATAATGATCTATGACTGTACCACTGCACTCCAGCCTGGGAGAAACTCCCCCTCTTAAAAAAAGAAAGAGAGATAAAGAGAGAGAGATAAATCCTACCTGGTCATAACATCAAATGAGGTAATGTATGTTTAAGGGCTTTGCAAACAGTAGAGTATTAAATAGACATTAAATCATTCATTAATCTCCACCTCTGTGCTCTCATACCTTAATCCTTGTGCTAGCCGAGTATTACCACACTGTATTAGATTGAATTGTTTATATCTGTCTCTCTGTCAGACTATAAAATCCTTATGGCCAAGAGCCAAGTCTCATCTATCTTTGTATCCCCTATGCCAATGCACACAGTCTTTGCTCAAGAAAGATTATGGAACAATCCCAGGTGACATTAGAGAGCCTTTCTCTGTGTCCCATAACATCATGTTTGTATTTTCAACATTTAGCCATAGATAGTGACGTTACTAGTTTTGGTGTTTTTTTCTCCCTGCTACTGTGTAATCTGTAGAAACTACATATTATCATTACTGTATCCCTAGTGACTAATACAGTGCCTGATATCTAGTAGGAACTCAGTGAATATTGATGAAAAGAAGGAAAATGATTCATTTCTTGAGGAATTTACATCCTTGAATTTTAGTGTTCAAAGCTGCTCTGTATTTCATCCACTATCTCCAATGGAACAAACTTAAAGCCCTCCATCCCATAACTAGTCTTTTTTTTTTTTTTTTTTTGAGTTTGAGTCTCACTTTGTTCCCCAGGCTGGAGTGCAGTGGCGCGCTCACAGCCACTGCAGCCTCAACCTGCTGGGCTTATGCGATCCTTCCACCTCAGCCTTCCAAGTAGCTGGAACTACAGGCACGTGCTACCATGCCAGGCTTATTTTTTTATTTATTGTGGAAATGGGGTCTCCCCATTGCCCAGGCTGGGCTCGAAACCCTGGGCTCAGGCAATCCTCTTGCCTTGGCCTCTCAAAGTGCTGGGATTACAGACCGAGCCACTGCACCCGGCCACTAGTCCTTTATTAAAGGACTCCTAAAAGATCCCAGCTCATGCAGCTCTTTTATCCTATCATAGCCAACAAAGGATTCTGAATGCATCATTATATTGTACAAATCAATATCATCCCCAGAGAACCAAGACTAGTCATTTACACCAAGAGTAGTTGCCATGCAACCACTCTCCATGGCTTGGTTGGAAGATCCAAGGCTGAGGCAGTGATTTTTCCCACCTGCAAAGGACTATAATTTCTAAGGGAAAAAATGCATAATGGTTTTACGGTCACTTAATCTTCTTACAAAAGAAAATTTAGCCACATTAGAAAGGTATATTTTCTCAGTTTCCTAGAATATGCATATGTAGTCATTATGTTAATACATATGTAGAACTATCTACTGGAATCCAAACACACATGTAATATATATAAATTTATATAACTTATAAAGGTTTAAATAAATATGTATATATGTTTACTTTAAAAGGCAAAAGATTGATATGATCTGAAGAGAAACCAGAGTTATATGCTTATTTTTAGAAAGAGTAAATACTCTTTCTTTTTATTCCAAAGAAGTTTCAAGAGGGTTAAATCATTCCAATCTTTTTTCAGAAACAAATTTGTTAAAAATGAATTATTATCTTCTTGTGGAAAAAATTTTTTTCAGAAAATATGGGAAATTTTAAAGAAGAAAATTAAAAAGACCATATCAAACAGCCTAGATAAAACTACTGCTAGCATTTGCTATGTAGCCTCCCAAATGTTTACATATAAGGGCGTTCATATATATAAAACAACAAACTGGGAACATATTAAATACATAGCCTGGATATTTCCTTTCTTTAAAGCTTCACAGTATACCATGGATGTTTTTTCAATTCAACATATAGCCATATCATTTTTAAGGCTGCAGACATGCCATCATTTAAATATATCAGAATGTGTTTCTTGTTACATTCATTTTTCATGATTATAAATAATGTCGTTTAAAAAACCCTCATGTGTACATCTATGAAAACTCATCTGATTATTTCAGTAAGATTAATTCATGAAACAGGTTAGAGATTATGCACTTATTTGAGGCCTTTTGGAGTATTTATTTGTAAACAATCTAATTTTAGGCATTACAATCTAATATTAGGCATTTATCCCAAAAGGCATAATTTTAGGTAAATACAAATTTAGACAAATATTGGCATAATTCAAAGGTAATAATCCATGATTTTCAAGGATACATCATAATAGAATAATTTTAAATTTCTCCCCTCACTTTGCTGCATGACAATCCATTCTACACGCTGCTACCCTTTGCCAAGCAAACCCAGTTGTTTTTCTTTGCTCTCTGTCTTCACTCCCTGTAGCAGCTCCCCTTGGCTTTTCCTGTTGTTATCAGTTTAATTTTAGAGTTGCCTATTGATTAGCTAGGTGTAGTGTCTCATGCCTATAATTCCAGTACTTTGAGAGGCCGAGGCAGAAGGATTGCTTGAGACCAGGAGTTTGAGACAAGCTTGGGCAACATAGCAAGACCCTGTCTCTACAAAAATAATAATAATAATAATAAATAATAAAGAACTGGCTATTGATGACTCTACCTGGGCACACAGCTGAGCCTGAGGAATAGCTTCAGAAACTCCAGGTAAGATCTGGAGTGGGTTTATGATTTAAACCCACAGGAAAGCTGGACATCCCAAAAACATTCTACTTGAAGTATATCGACAGTTGTCTTCCAAAAGACATGTTGATTTCTGTATAATCTTCTTTCTTCATTGTTGAGCGCAGTTAAGACTAGTTTCCCCACTTGCAGCCTTGTCTCATCCTTCAAAATAAATCACACCCTTTTACCACGGTAATCTATCTAAATATGCAACTCTGATCATCTCTGGTCCTGTTCAAAACCATTACAGCTTCCTACACCAATAACATCCAAGTTCCTAAGAATGATATGCAGCCGGGCGCAGTGGCTCAAGCCTGTAATCCCAGCACTATGGGAGGCCCAGGTGAGTGGACTGTCTGAGTCTATGGGTTCAAGAACAGCCTGAGAAACTTGATGAAACTTCATCTCTACAATAAAAATAAAAAAAATTAGCTGGGCATGGTAGCGCGCACCTGCAGTTCTGGCTAAATGGAAGGTTGAGGCAGAAGTATCGCCTGAGCCCAGCAGGTTGACACTGGGGTAGCCATGAACATGCTACTGCATACCAGTCCGGGCAACGGAGTAAGACTCAAACTCAAAAAAAAAATGATATACAAAGTCCCTCAAAACTCACTCCTATACCAGGCTACTTGCCATTCTGAGAACACAATATATTTATATTCCATACACTTGACCACAATGTTCCTATTGCCCTGTTCTTCCCACTTTTAAGCACAG
>CAUYQG010197021.1:0-38357 GCA_963574415.1 Tarsius wallacei
GTGGAAGGTCAATTTCCAGTTCTTTCAGAACTTGACATACTGTTTTCCATAGAGGTTGAACTAGTTTGCATTCCCACCAGCAGTGTAGAAGCATTCCTTTTTCTCCATATCCTCGCCAGCATCTGTTGTTGTTTGTTTTATTAATTATGGCCATTCTTATTGGGGTTAGGTGGTATCTCAGTGTGGTTTTGATTTGCATTTCTCTGATGATGAGTGAGGCTGAGCACTTTTTCATATGTCTGTTGGCTGCCCATATATCTTCTTTTGAGAAGTGTCTATTCATATCATTTGCCTACTTTTTAATGGGGCTGTTTTTTTTTTTTCCTTTTGGCACTTTTGAGTTCCTTGTAGATCCTGGATGTTAGGCCTTTGTCAGATATGCAGTTGGCAAATATTTTTTCCTATTCTGTGGGCTATCTCCTCGCCCTCTTGATGGTTTCTTTTGCTTTGCAGAAGCTTTTCAGTTTGATGAGGTACTGCTTTTCTATCTTATCTCTTATGGGATGGACATCTAGGGTTTTGATCAGGAATTGGTTGCCTACTCTGATTTCTGTTAAGAGTATCTCCTGTGTTTAGCTGGGCCAGTTTTTGATAAAACACTGCCTAGTCTCTTCTGCACACCACCCTACCTCCTTTCACAGGTCTTTCATTCTCTCCTCCTCTGAGCTTTTAAAATATTGTCCCTTTATTTTCTCTAGTCTCTGATCCTGTCCCCACCACCACCACCCTAACAATATCCCCCTTCATTTTCCCTACCATTGTAATTATTTTTAGAAAAGCTTAACATAATCTTATAATCTTTATTTCAATTAATTACATGTAATTCATATAACTGGTAGTTCGTTTGTATAAGCCATGTAATTCCAATGATTTATATTAACAGGGAAGTCAAGAAATGCAAAAGTGCTTCATCAATAGAACCTGCGTCTCCACTGTGGTTCTCTTCTGCTTCACAGCTCTGTATTTTATCATTTAACAAAACGTCAAATACATATTTTGTTATTATTCAATTTTGTTATTAAATTTAGGATCCCACCTCCTGGAATGGAAACTCACATACCAGTTCTCTTCCTCGATTTGAATGGTAAGCAGACAAAGGTCCAGGGGTTATCATATTGGGTTGATGCCTAAGTTCATAGCGTTTTTCACTTGTCCGTGGAATGTAAATGTTGCATGATGGTTGACTGGTCACAGTTCATCACATTTGCCAATTCTCAGGTTAATGGATATGAATCATTGTGGATTAAGGCATTTAAATGGTCTTCATCAAAGTCCAATGGTCTTCCTGAATGTGGAGAATCACTCAGGTCAAAGTGGCCCTCTTTGAAATGACAAAACCATTTTCTTGCTGCGCCTTCCCCAATGGCATTCTCCCTGTACATGGCACACATGTTTTGAGCCACCTCTGCTGCCTTTACTCCTGTTAAACTGAAGAATATGTTGAAAGTGTTCATTTTTTTTCCACTTGACATTCCATCTTCTTTAGCCCACAAATAGCACTAAGTTCCTTCAAATCTGCAGAATGCAAGGGGTATACATAAGCATAACATTGTCACTCCAAATGGCAAACAATGAACCCCCATCACCAGTGTTGCCATGCCTAAAACAAATGCTACAAACTTATGCATCAGCCTAATAATTAAGATTTGTAATCCAGTCAGACTTACATTATTTTGATTCTTAAACCTTTTTCTAATAATTCATATGCCACATCTAGGTGACATTTTTGGTCCAAATATATATAAGCATGACATGTGAAATCACTGCAAGAGAGATGTGGCTATTTAATAGAAAAAAGAATGTACCTAGGGAGATTGAGAACTGTGTATAAGAATTTTAAAGCAATCGTACTAAAGCATTAATGGACACAGGAATTGCCTGGAAAAATAATCATCTTCAGAGATTCTGCCTCTTTAGGCTTGGCAAGGACCTAGGAATCTGCATTTCTGACTGGTGCATTTTGCTCCTCTCCCACAATAGTTTTTTGTTTGTTTCGTTTTGTTTTATTGAGTCAGGTCTAACTCTGTCACCCAGACTAGAGTGCAGTGGCACGATCATAGCTTACCATAGCCTCGACCTCCTGAGCTCACATGATCCTTCCACCTCAACTCCCAAGTAGCTGGGACTACAGATGTGCACCACTGTACCCAGCTAATCTTTTTATTTTTTTGTAGAGACAAGGTCTTGCTATGTTGCCTGGGCTGGTCTTGAATTTCTGGGCTCAAGCAATTCTTCCATCTCAGCCTCCCAAAGTGGCTTACAGGCATAAGCCACTGCGCCTGGCCCCACAATAATTTTGATGCCAGAAATGATTATCCTGTAACCCTGCATTAAGTGTAGTTCTTTAGTATGGCAATTAGACTGAATGTGGACAAGGCTAGAACAATGGTTTTCAATGTATTTTAGCAATACAATTCTTTTCCAAATGAAGTATTAAATGGAATTCGCTGTGTAGAAAATAACAGCAGAGTTGCTGAGTTTGGAGTAGGCAGGCCCTTCAGCAGGGCCAGAGGGCTCCTCAGAACACTGCCTGAAAACCCCTGTTCTGCGGGAAGCCCAATCATCGATGGGTGGAAGACACAAGGCTTTGGCTCTTCACATAAATAGTTTTTTGAAAGCCCCCCCTAAAAAATGTGTGCCTTGTGATGTTTTAAGTTCCCATTTTTGGAGGTATATAAATAAAGATTGGATAACCACTTAGATTATTGAAAAGTGAATCTCACATTGGACAAGGCATTAGAAGATGATCTACATGTTCCCACAACTTTGATTCTAAATTAATAATTTAACTGCAGAAACCTCTAATTTACAGGAGCAATTGACGTCAGAAAGCAGCAAAATTCTAAGGTGTATTTAGTGAAAATATTTGCTTTTGGGACTATATATATAATATATTCATTCTTATCAGAGACTCACAAGGCAACTTTTTGGCTCCCATAGTTGTATTTTAAAGGATAAAAGTTATTATGAGTCTTGGAGTCTCTATTTAAACTGCAGGATAAGGAATGAAAAAAATAAAAATAAATATTTGTTCTATGTAAACTTCACCTGTAAAAGGCATATTTTTACATTTTTGGTGTTTGCTTAAAAACTGGCTTTGCCCCACTTTTTTTCCTGTCCCTGGGACTTGCTTAGCGGATGACCTCAGTGCCAACGAGCAACTTGTTGGCCCCCATGCGTCAGGCGTGAACTCCATCCTACCCAAGGAGCATGGCAGCCCGTTCTTCTACCTGCCCATCATAAAGCACAGTGATGATGAGGTAACTAACCCCCAAGGTTCTCCTTTTAAAGGCTTGAGGAGCACACAAGCCTTGTGGGCCTATTTTCTGTTAAACTGCTCTGGTTTGTTTTGGGAAAGAAGACAGGGGACTTAAAAAAAAAAAAAAATAGAACACTTCTGTTGTCCAAAAAAGGTGAGGAAAGAAATCTATTTGATTACATTGTGTTGAATTTTTTTTTTCTCTAGTATGTCCTGTAGAACTGCTAAACCTGACTTATGTTTCCTTCTCCCCATTGTTCCCTCATTCCTAGGTTTCAGCTATAGCCTCCTGGGACTCCTCAGTGCATGATTCTGTTCACTTGAATAGGGTCACACCACAGAATGAAAGGATTTACCTAATTGTGAAAACTACAGTCCAACTCAGCCACCCGGCTGCTATGGAGTTAGTATTACGAAAACGGATTGCAGCCAATATTTACAACAAACAGGTAGTAACGGGGCCTGATTCTGCCATTGTGGCTTTGAGCTTGAAGTTTTTTTCTTTTATCACAAAGTAACGTCTTGTAACACAAATTCAGTGGATGTGCAAAATGTGACCACACTGGCAAAGTTGTAGTCTGATCCTCATTTATCCAAGATTTAAGGGGTCATGAAGACAGCAGAGGTCAATGTTATCCACCTTGACTAATTAGAGATCCATAATTCTGGCAGGCAGTGGGGCTATGGTATTTCTCTGTTTGAAAAGTAGAAAAACCGAGATTGAGAGATTAAGTGCCAGGTCCAAGCAAGTTAGTGGCAAAACCAGGACAAAATGCAGACTCCAAATAAATCTCCATCCTACTGCTTTGCCAGATCTCATCTCAGAAGTGCTATCAGCAAAACTGATCCTTTCCAGTGTCCCAGGAAAAACTGATTAAACCCTGGGGAGATCACAGAAAGGCAGCCGATGGGAGAGAGAAGCAACCACAGAAACCCTGAATATGCTGCACATTCTGTAGTCTAATTCCCAAGGAACAGCTGGACTTTTGTCCCTCAGGGTTGGAGACAAGGATTTTTAGCTTCAGTTTTTTCCTGTTATGCTGAGTTTTGTGTTTATCAAAAACATAGTAATTTATAATGCTATTACAATTTGTAAAATACTAAATAACTTAACATTTATCATATTGCTTAATCCGGCTTTCCTTTTCTACCAGAGTTTCACACAGAGTTTGAAGAGGAGAATATCACTGAAAAATATTTTTTATTCCTGTGGTGTAACCTATGAAATAGTATCCAATATACCAAAGGTAAAATATGTACTATTTTTAAAAATATTGATATATAAATAATGGAGAGTGTATTCATCCACCATACTTTTTTTTTAAAATAGAGACAGGGTTTCGCTATGTTGCTCAGGCTGGTCTTGAACTCCTGGCCTCAAGCAATCCTCCTGCCTTCACCTTCCAGAGTATTGGGATTACCACCATACTGGGTCCATTCACCACACTTTTGATGAAAACATCTTTCACATAAAAGTATTGTCATAGGCCGGGCACAGTGGCCATGAGCATGTCACTGCACTCCAGCCTGGGCAACAGAGAGAGACTCTGACTCAGAAAAAAAAAAAAAGTATTGCCATTTCCTTCCTGTCCTTTTAGGCAACTGAGGAGATAGAGGACCGGGAAACACTGGCTCTCCTGGCAGCAAGGAGCGAAAATGAAGGCACATCAGATGGGGAGACATACATTGAGAAGTATACTCGTGGTGTGCTACAGGTGGAGAATATTCTGAGTCTTGAACGGCTCCGGCAGGCAAGTAACTGAATATCTGGACTGGAGAATGAGGTTGCCAGCTTTCACCCACAGTGGACAAAGATGAATTTATTTACAAAACACTTCTCTAAATCTATCAGAGAAGGAGTGCTTAAATAGTAATCCCACTAGAGAAAGGACTTTGACAAAATAGTAACCCAAATAAAAATAATGGCTTTTATTGAACACTTTCCACTTGCCAAGCATTGTGCCTGATTAATTTAGATACGTTCTTTTATTTAACCCTCCAGATAACCCTCTGAGGTAAGTACTATTGAGATTTCTGTTTTCTTTTTTTTTGTTTGTTTTTGTTTTTGTTTTTGTTTTGAGTTGGAGTCTCACTCTGTCACCCAGACTGGAGTGCAGTAGCCGCTCCCGGCCACCGCAGCCTCGACCTGCTGGGCTCCAGCGATCCTTCCGCCTCAGCCTTCCGAGTAGCCGGAATTACAGGCATGCACTACCATGCCCAGCTGATTTTTTGATTTATTGTAGAGATGAGGTCTCGCCAAGTTGCCCAGGCAGGTCTCGAACCTGCAGGCTCAGGCAATCCGCTCACCTCAGCCTTCCAAAGCACGGGATTACAGGCTGAGCCACCGAGCCCGGCTGAAATTTCTGTTTTCAAATGAGAAAATTAAGGCTGAGCAATATTAGTTAACTCACCCAAGGCTACACAGCTAGGAGGTAGTGCAAAGTCAGGTGTAAACCCAAATAGCTTGGCTCCAAAGCCCATATGCTTAACCACGGACTGTTACTGTCTCCCTAATTTTTGGACCTGGCTTAACTTTTGAGATGACAACAGGACATTCAAGTGAAAATAATCCACTAAATGGTGGAGCTATAAACAGATATCATTTCATAGGAGAAGTAGTTGACATTATGGAGAGTATATGTTGTGCAACAGGAAGGATATGATTGGCACTGTCAGAAAAATCTTCCCTTAGTGGGAATCTCACCCAAAATACTGCTTTAGTAAAACACAAATGGCATGAAACTTTATTGTCATTTTGTAAGAATATGTATTTAGATGTATTTCTTCTACATTTGCTCTGCCCATCTGTGTAAAAACTTAGCAAAATGTCTTTCAGCCATTTTTCTAGTTTTACTTATGGAAATAATGTTTTTGATGGATTGCTAAGCTAATAATAATAAGTGGATACAATAAGAGTCCAGCTTTATGAGAGAGTGAGAGTGTGTGTGTGTGTTTGTGTGCAGAACTAATCTATATTTTCTAAATCTATGAGTAAACATGTTACTTTTATAATCAGGAGAAAAAAATAAGTGTTATTTTCAAATTATTTATACATTTACAGGCCGTCACAGTCAAGGAAGCACTTTCCACCAAAGCCCGGCACATTCGTAGGAGCCTCAGTACACCAAATGTTCATAATGTAAGTGCACCCTGCCAAGGATCTGTTCTTACGTGACACATCTCATGATCTGAGATTGGGGGTTGTGGTGCTCACATGGTGAGAAAGAGTATATGGCACTGGTGTAGGCACCTCTCAGTGTAGTCTGCTTCTCTGTACTAGGGACACACACCAGGGAGCACAGTTGTATGCTACATGACCAAGCCATCAGTTCAGTCTTATGAATTTCTGTTCATAAAGTTATTTCCTTGAAAGAAGTTTCTTAAGATGCCAATTGAGTTTAGTTGACTAAAGGTAGTAGAATCAGCTAAGAATCCTGGCAACAGAGCCCCTGAGTATTGGCCACTCTTAAATCTGTTTATATATCTGTTCCAGTTGCCCTGCCAGATTTTCTCTGCTGCCTATCAGTGTGATAAGGAATCTGACACTCCATATAAATACTCCCAGAGTCCCTAATCTTGCCTTTGACTGTTTTGATTATCTTCCTCAACCAGTTCATCTAGAAAATTAAATTCACAGAAACTGCTTTTAGTGGAGGGGGACACTGTCATGGGAAGAAAGAACAGATTAATGCATAGGCCACTTCAATGCACTGTTTTCCCAAAAATAGCAGAGGAAAAGTAAGAACCTTCCCAGGAAAAGCACAGAATTATTTGCCTCCTGAATCTCCAGAATTGCCAGAAAATGGTTTAAAGCATGGCAAACATTTACAAAAATTGTCTTACAATAGGCTTCAAAGCAAATCCCAGCAAATACTAATAATCATTATCATACACATTACTTCTTCTGACCACAATGCATTTATTAAAAATAAGATTATAAGCCAAGCGCAGTGGCTCACGCCTATAATCCCAGCACTTTGGGAGGCCAAGGTGAGAGAATTGCCTGAGCCTGCAGGCTTGAGATCAGCCTGGGCAACTTGGCAAGACCTCATCTCTACAATAAATAAAAAATTAGTCAGGCATGGTGGCGCGTGCCTGTAGTTCCAGCTGCTTGGAAGGCTGAGGTGGAAGGATTACCTGAAACCAGCCGGTTGAGACTGCAGTGGCCAGGAGGATGCCACTCCCCTCCAGCCTGGGTGATAGAGTGAAACTCTAACTCAAAAAAAATAATAATAAAATAAAAATAGACTATAAGAGACTTTATAGATAATGAGTGAGAAAACATTTTTATAATTAAGTCATATATCAAAAAAGAGATCATAATGGAAAAATAGGATGTATTTAAAACTAGATGAAAATAAAAATGGTACATATATCAATACTTGTGAGATGCACTTAGATAGAAGTTATCAGCCCTAAATTTTCTTTTCCTTTTTTTTTTTTTTTTTAAGTTGGAGTCTCACTCTGTCACCCAGAATGGAGTGCAATGGCATGCTCCCAGCCACCACAGCCTCGACTTGCTGGGCTCCTGCAATCCTTCCGCCTCAGTCTTCCAACTAGCCAGAACTACAGGTGCACTACCACGCCTGGCTAGTTTTTGATTTATTGTAGAGATGAGGTCTTGCCAAGTTGCCCGGGAGGGTCTCGAACCCGCGAGCTCAGGCAATCCTCTCGCCTCGGCCTCCCAAAGTGCTGGGATTACAGGCTGAGCCACTGAGCCCAGCCTAAATTTTCTATTATTCTATTTACATAAACTGAATACTAGATGGTAGAGAAAATGAAAGAACAAGAACTACTACTAGAAAATTTAGGGCTGGGCTCTGTGGCTCACATCTATAATCCTAGCACTTTGGGAGACCTAGACAGGATGATTGCTTGACACCAGGAGTTTAAGGCGACAGTGAGTTATGATTATGCCACTGCACTCCAGCCTGGGAAACAGAGTGACACTTTGGGGGGATAAAAGAAGAGAGAGAGAGAAGGAAAGAGAAAATGTATAGTTCTTGTATTAGAAAGAAAGGTAAAAAAATAAGGTAAATGTCTAGCTTTAAAAGTAGAGAAAAGTTACCTATGAAGGAATTTTTGAAAATTTTTTTTTTGTTTGAACCTGAATCTGATTGAGATTCTAGGTCTAACTACTAATATTTACAGAAGACAAAGGAAAATGTTAAATAATACCACGGTTAGCAAAATTCAGACTATGGGGGAACTTAACAGGAAAAATATAAACAAGTTAAATGTAAATTTAAAGCTGGGCATGGTAGTTCAAGCCTGTAGCCATGGATACTCAAGAGGCTGATACCTTGAGCCTAGAATACCTTGAGCCAAGAGGATGACTTGAGCCTAGAAGATCAAATCCAGCCCGAACAACATAGTTAAGTCCTGTGTCTTAAGAAAAAAATAAAAATTTATTTATTTATTTTTTTTGGAGTCAGAGTATCACTCTGTTGCCCAGGCTGGAGTGCAGTGGCATGCTTACGGCCACCACGCCTCCCAAGTAGCTGGGACTACAGGCACTTGTCAACATGCCTGGCTAATTTTTTGATTTTTTTGGTAGGGATGAGGTCTCGCTGAGTTGCCCAGGCTGGTCTCAAATCCCTATGCTCAGGTAATCCTCTCACCTCGGCCTGCCAAAGTGCTGGGATTACAGGCATGAGCCACCGTGCCCAGCCTAAAAATTTAATTGTTTTTTGAACAAATTTCAAGAAAAGGGAAAAGCTCTAGATTAAAAGAGATTTAAGAGATAATTCAACCAGTTGCAATATATGATCTTTTTGATCCTGATTCAAAATAAACTTACAGTGAAAATGTTTATGAGATATTTGATCACTGACTGTATATTTGATAGTACAGAATCACTTAATTTTTTAAGATGTGATTATGGTACTATAGTTATCATTTTTAAAAAGGAAGAGGAAGTTTCATATCTTTTAGAGATTAATAGATAAAAGTTTATGAATCAAGCTTTTTAAAGTTAGGAGAAGGAAATCAGAATACATTTAAATAAAGAAGGAAATAAATATTAGAGCAAAAATGTAATAGGCCGAGCGTGGTGGCTCACGCCTATAATTCCAGCACTTTGGGAGGCCGAGGTGAGAAAATTGCCTGAATCCATGGGTTCGAGACCACCCTGGGCAACTTGATGAGACCTCATCTGTCCAATAAATAAAAAAAAGAAATTAGCCGGGCATGGTGGCACATGCTTGTAGTTCCAGCTACTTGGAAGGCTGAGGTGGAACGATCACCTGAACCCAGCAGGTCAAGGCTACGGTGGCCGAGAGCATGCCACTGCCCTCCAGCCTGGGTGACAGAGTAAGACTCCAACTCAAAAAAAAAAAGTGATAAGTCCACATAAAGGAGGGAATAACAAATATTAGAGCAGAGGTATATAAAATAGAAAACAAATAATAGAAAGAATCAACAAAACTGAAAAGCAGGTTGTTTGAAAAGACTGGTCAAATTGGCTGACTTCTAGTTAAGATTGATTGGTGAAGAAAGTATGAGAGAAGATACAAATATTTTTGAGAATAAAAAGGCTATTACTACAGAAAGAGCAGAAGAGTAGACAGCATAAGGGTGAACCATGAATAATGTTATATTAGTAAATGTACATTACAATAAATGTAAAAGCTTGAACAAAATGGAAATTTCCTGGAAAACTGAATGAAGAAGAAATAGAAAACCTGAATATATGAATATCACCAAGAGGAAGGACTAAACTAAAGTTAATGACTATGCTCATTGATGAAAATATACAATCAAAAAAATTGGTACATGTCCTTAAGCTGATCTATAAATTCTCAACATAATTTTTTGTAGGATTTGATAAGCTGATCATAAATCCATATGGAAAAGCAGTCATTGTACATATATCTTATCTATGGGTCAGAGATTTTATCCCTTAGATATATACTCTAGAGGTTCTCATAGTTATTCAGGTTGTAGTTAAAACTAAATGGTACTGAAAATAGTACACATATCAATATTTGATTAGACTATTGAATAATACCATGTATAGTAAGATACCACTTATATGAAGTATAAAAATATGCAAAATATCATATATTGTTTATGGGTATATACACATATAATTGCATAAAACTGTATGAAAGTAGTAAACCCCAGAAGTGAGGGTAGTCATTACTCTTGGGAAGGGAAGAAAGAAAGAGGTAGAGAAGAATGTTATATAGACTTCAACTATTTATGTGACAATATATTTTTTATGTAAAAAGAAAGTTGTGTTAAATATTTAAACCACATTGATAAAATTATTCATCTCTTATAGGTCTCTTCCAGTCGACCAGACCTTTCTGGTTTTGATGAAGATGATAAGGTATCTACCTGTGGGCATGGCTAGGTCATTAGCAGAATCTCAGTCTAGAAAGTTAGGGGATCTTGGTGTTTTTTAAATCTCTTGGCTTTCCATTTTAATCTCTTGGCTTTTCCATTTTAAGTGATTAGCCAAATCACTCTCTCCACATCTCCATTTTCAAGTTTAACTAGTTGATGTGAAATTGCTAGGTACCTTCAGTGTTACATTGTTACTTAGCATGATATGTTCCATACCAGCATAATACCACACATAAATGAATAGATATGTATGTGTTTATGGGTCTAACGCTAAATGATTGGAGAAAGTATTACATTCATCATAACAAAATCAAAGTTTTAAGTAGATAAAACAGGAGATTTAAAATTAAAAACAGTTTGCACCATCTTATTCAGCAAATATATATATGATCTATTTTTTGAGTTGGAGTCTCACTCTTTCGCCCAGACTGGAGTGCAGTGGCACACTCCCAGCCACCGCAACCTTGACCTGCTGGGCTCCAGTGACCCTTCCACCTCAGCCTTCCAAGTAGCCGGGACCACAGGTGCACGCCACTACGCCTGGCTAATTTTTTATTTATTGTAGAGACAAGGTCTTGCCAAGTTGCCCGGGTGGGTCTTGAACTTGCAGGCTCAGGCAATCCACTCACCTCGGCCTCCCAAAGTGCTGGGATTACAGGCTGAGCCACCGAGCCCAGCATTTTTTTTTTTTTTTTTTTTTTTTGAGTTGGAGTCTCACTTCTGTTGCGTGGGCTGGAGTAGTGGCATACTCATGGCCACCGCAGCCTTGACCTGCTGGGCTCAGGCGATTCTTCTGCCTCAGCCTTCCAAGTCGCTGGAACTATAGGTATGCACCACCATACCCAGCTAATTTTTGGATTTATTATACAGATGAGGTCTCGCCATGTTGCCCAGGTTGGTCTCTAACCTGAGGGCTCAGGCAATCCTCTCGCCTCCGCCTCCTAAAGTTCAGCAAATATTTCTTGAACGCATATATGCATCACTATGCTAGGCAACGTGGATGATTCAAAAGGTGTAAGCACAGATTTAAAATCCAGTTTAAAATCCAGTTCTTTGAGGCAGCCAACTCCTAAGAAGTTGAAATAAGATATCATATACAAAAGTGTTTTTCCCTTTAGTGTATAAATATCTTATGCCTATTTGAAACATTTAAATCTCAGTCATACAGAGAGTAACCATACCACCCAGGGTTCCTGGAACAGTCTCAGCTATGCCTGCTGCTAAGGCATAAGGCTTAAGACAAACTTGTTAATGAAACTGTTTTACTCTCAAAAGTGTTTCAGTTTGGTGTTTAAATTATCCAGTCATTCTAGTTATATGCCATATTGATAAAGTGGCTGCCTCTGGGGAAGAGAAAAAGGAATTGGACCATATAGGAATTCAAAAGTGGATTTTGTATTTGTAATGGTTTTATTAACTCTTGAGCAAATACAATAAAATATTAACATCTGTTCACTCGAGGTGTACCTTGAGTGTTGATAGCATTTGTTACGTTATTCAGCACTTTTCTATATGTTTGAATTATTTCATAATGAAAATGAAGAAGAGCATATATAGTCATTTTAAAAATAGAAGAAACTCAGCTCTGGGCTTCATTTGTGGTTGTTGAGTGTCATAATTACAGATAATCCATACTTTTACCTTATAGTGGCCAGAGAACCAGTTAGACATGTCTGACTACAGCTCCAGCTACCAAGATGTAGCATGTTATGGAACTTTACCCAGGGATTCACCTCGAAGGAGTAAAGAAAGTAGTGGTAAGATTGTTTTGCAATGATATTTCTGTATCATTACTTTGAAAAAGTGTGAAAAAAAAGTGTTCCATGGATGGTATATAATAAGATATGAAGCTGAAACTCTAGTTAGCTACATGATTCAAAACTATCTTTTTTAACAGAACACATCATGTTTACTTCTTTGATTTATTTTTGCTTTGTATCCAACTTATCATCCAAATAATAGTAGACTTGTATATCACTTTAGAATTGCCAAATCATTTTTATTCATAAAAATGATATGCAGAGAAGAGAATCGTGTGGCCTGTAGAGAAGTAGCGATTTGCATTAAGTCAGATTCTGCATGTGGACATGCATGGCTCATCACTCCATGAGTCCTGTTCTCGAATGCCTCTTCTTAAGCATGCAGAGTCGTGGTAACATATCTTGTTTGCTATTGTTGCTGTGGTTTTATTTATTTGTATTTATGGCTTTTGTGTCATCGTCTTTTTATTCATAATGTCTTGAGTTTGAAGTCAGATTTTAGATACATACAAGTCATGTTAACACTTTTCTCTACCAAAAGAATATCCACCTGTCATGTTTTTGTACTCAAAGCTTTATTTTATTTTTTTAAATTTATTTATTTATTTATTTATTTTTAGTCTAAGTCTCACTCTGATTCCCAGGCTGGCGTGCAGTGGCACGCTCATGGCCACCTCAGCCTCAACCTGCTGTACTTAGGCGATCCTTCCACCTCAGCCTTTCAAGTAGCTGGAACTATAGGTGCGCGTTACAACACCCGGATAATTTTTTTTTTTATTATTGTAGAGATGAGGTCTCGCCAAGTTGTCCAGGCTGGTCTCTAACCCCTGGACTCAGGCAGTCCTCTCACCTCAGACTCCCAAAGAGCTGGGATTATAGGCCTGAGCCACTGCATCTGACCAAAGCTTACTTTTTAAGAGAACATGATTCTGATTCCTAAAGTTTAAAAAATGATGCCCAAAATGAGTGTGATCAGTGACAACATTATTACCTAAATATATAGTCTACCCATGCCTTGATAAGAATAGCATTCTTTGGATTATGCAAATCAGCTCTATTGCCTTATGTCTTATATTTTCCTACTAAGTACTATAGTACCAGTGAATCGAGAAGGGGGTGAAGAGGCCAAAAAAGGATGAGAAATGAGGACAAGCGAGAAAGAATTGTTCTTCCTTAGTCATATAAAACAGGGTGGCCTGAGGGGGGAAAAAACTTGCAAGAAAATTTATCCGATGTTTATTCATTGTGTACTTATTGGACCTCTATTTGCTATCTTAAAATATAACTGTGGGAATAATATACATAGAAAATAAGACATTAAATAATAAGTTGCCAAAATGCATGTACAGATAATAAGGGCTCTGAGAATTCAGAGAAATAACTGGGACTTCATAGATTTATCTCTGTTCTTACCTACATGTGTTGTAATGCTCAGCCAAATATTAGCCAATGAATTTCTTTGTTCTCCCAGATAGTCCCATAGTTCAGTCATTGCCTCTCCTGTGTGCTGGTTAAAGCGCTCTCTGTACTTGCAAACTCATGCCTTTTTGTCTTCCCCAGGTTGTACATCAGAGAATCCTCATGCCTTAAGCGTCAGCCCTTTTAAAGCATTCTCTCCTCAGCCGCCAAAGTTTTTCAAACCCCTAATGCCTGTAAAAGAAGAGCATAAGAAAAGGATAGCCCTTGAAGCACGGCCTCTTCTAAGCCAGGAGGTAAATGCTTGATTTGTCTGTTACTATGCAGAGAAGAGAATCGTGTGGCCTGTAGAGAAGTAGCGATTTGCATTAAGTCAGATTCTGCATGTGGACATGCATGGCTCATCACTCCATGAGTCCTGTTCCCGAATGCCTCTTTCTTAAGCATGCAGAGTCATGGTAACATATCTTGTTTGCTATTGTTGCTGTGGTTTTATTTCTTTGTATTTATGGCTTTCCAACTTTTTTTTCCCAAGTGAGAAAGAGATGTTTTCTAAGTATTTTGAAAATATTAAAGGTTTTTTAAAAAAAATATATAAAACTAACTGTACTTTTTGCTACAGAGTCTGTGTATTCCTGTCAGATTTCTATGGTAGTTGCGTTACTCACACATAATAAAAATGTTAGCATTGCTTTTCTAACTTGCACGTATTAATATGTTTTTCGGCTGTCATCGTCTTTTGTGTGTGATGCATCTGTGTGTCTTAACCTTTGCAGAGCATGCCTCCACCTCAGGCACATAACCCTGGCTGCATTGTACCCTCAGGAAGCAATGGCAGCAGCATGCCAGTAGAACACAATAGCAAACGTGAGAAGAAGATTGTAAGTTCTGGAACCATTTCTGTCATATTGCCTGGTGGTGGGTTTAAGGCCCTTTCACAGACAATCATCCAAATGCTAGAAGAAATTAAGATATGTATTGGATCTCTGCATTTTAAAAAAAAGTGACCATTGGTAATGAAATTTTGCATGAATGTGGCCATGATCGGTGATTTTTTTTCTAGGTGTTCATTCTATTTTATTTATTTATTTTTTGCTTAGGATAAGTTTACTTAGACAAGGGGGGAAAAGGCACTTTTATTGATTCTGGTCTTTATAAAAAATGTAACAAATACATCACTTTAACTAATATGGAAATCTTTCTAATATACCTATACATATTGCCCAGATTCTGAAGTTAATCTACCTAGAGGAATTGCACTTACTTGGAGTAAGTAATCATGCATTTAGCTGTGGGTTATGTTTGAAAGCTTTTTAATGTTGCCTAATGCTATCACCAAGATAATCTGTAGTTTAAGCTACACTACAGTCCATCATCACCCGTCATCATCATCTCTTTGTTTAGGGTAGTCTTTGTTAATTAGCCAACAAAATATATTCCAATGCACTGGTGTCAGCCTTGCATCCAAGATGACTTATCTGTATTTGACTACAAGTAGCTTGAAACTCTACTTGCAAAACTCATACCTAGCACTTGGCTTTAAACTTACAAATTTGAGATACAGTTTTAAAAACACCATATACCAGGCATTTTAGATAATAAATTATATCTCAACTTACAAAAAACTACCTGTATATTCTCAGGCCTGGAAAGAGTTCTCTAATTTTGTGTCTCAGCTTTCACTTTCCTGTGGCTTCTTAGGCTTTAAAAACTAAAGCCAGCTTGAGGAGAGGGGAGTCTGCTCGGTGTTTATATTTGCATATAATCGGCTCTGTTGAGTAGAGTGTGGGGAGTCTCATTTCCCGGAGACACCATGTCAGATCCACTCCAAAGGCTCATTAGTGTGAGATCCTTTAACCTGTCCAAAGTATGCTGCTAACACAGACTGTGTGAGAACTAACTGCAGCTTAATCTGGATATGCAATTGACCATTCACCTGCATGCTTGGGGGAGGGTAATGCATCTTAAGGAATGGGCTTCTCATTCCTAACGTGAAGGAAGAAGAAAACTGCTTTTCCCTTCATTTCTCTATCCCTCATCCCCCCCTCTGCCTCCAGGTTCTCCCTGTCCTAGTTCCCGATGAAGAGTCTGCACACCAGCAGCTACTCCAAATCTTAATGAGCTATTATTTAATCACTTCCCTGACCAAACCTTGCTCAGCTAATAAGGGCTGCAGTGTGGGCTAAAAAGGCCAAGTGACTAGTCTGTGCCCTGGCTCTGTGTCTGATTGGATCTGTTTATTGACCTGTCACTTATCACTGTCATGCATAGTCACTAAATTTAAGCCTGTTGTAACAATATGTTTTGGTACAGCGCCATCAAGAGACTGCCCGACGACCTTTCTGGTCTGGTCGGCAGATAGTTTCACAATTCACAGAACTTGCCTTCTAGTTACAGTATTTTCTTCACTTTCCTTTAGATATTTTAAAATAAAAATCATCTCAAGATTTGCAGCTAGTAGAGGGTAGGATGGAACCAGATTCTCTTGACCCAGAACGTCTCAAGCATCAGTTAGACTCAATGTAACTGAGTGTATCATGAAGTATACTAAGTAGATTTAATGATACTGGTTTCCTTGCTAAGAGTCTTGCTTGAGAGAACTGCCTCTTCTCTCTGTAGAAAACTGGCTTGCTGAGCACTCTTCATCTCTGAGGCTGTTGGACTATACAGTTTGTTCCAGATAGCAGTTTTTCAGGATGTTTTGGTAGACTTTAAGTACATTGCTTGTTTGACCTGAGATTCCAGTTTCTCTTTGGAAAACTTTAATTTTGTTTCCCCTCTTATAAGTTGATATAAAATGTTTTCTTCCTCTGTGCCTAATTCATTCTTTTTTCTCCTCCACTCTTGAAAAATCAGTTAGTGACTCAGGTTCAGGCTGATCAAGAGACTTTGAAATCATTCTTAAAAAGTAAAGTCAGCTGGGCCCGGTGGCTCAAATCTGTAATCCCAATACTTTGGGAGGCAGAGATAAGAGGATTGCCTGAGCCCAGGGTTCAAGACCAACCTGGGCAACTTGGCAAGACCTCGTCTCTACAATAAATCAAAACGTTAGTCAGGCGTGGTGGCATGCATCTGTAGTTCCAGCTACTTGGAAGGCTGAGGCAGAAGGATTGCCTGAGCCCATCAGGTCTAGGCTGCGGTAGTCGTGAGCGTACTGCACTCCAGCCTGGGCAACATTGAGACTCCGACTCAAAAAAAAAAAGTAAAATGAAGACTTTGTTCCTGTTATTTTTTAACTCACCCAATTACCATAATAATTTCTGTAATTTCACATGAACTAAATATGGCTATGCTTAATTCTTAAAGCGATATTTTGTTATCTGATCAATTTGGGAAAATATAAAGATGTACTGCATGCCTTGTACAAATAAAATAAAGGCAACAGTGGAGTCTATCTTTTTACCTTTGTACAAATAAGATAAAGGCAACCTTTGGAGTCTATCTTTTTAAGTCATGAAACAGAGAATGGCAGAAAGTCAGTGATATCTCCCAGTATTCACAATTCTCTCTTAGGTCTTACATAGATAGCATGTGGTTTATTACTCTCATTTTACAGAAGAAAAAAACAAAGGTCTAGAATTGTCAAGCAGCTTGTTCAAGGTCTCACAGTTAATGAGAGCATAAGAACAGAGACCCCGTCCCTCAGCATAACTGAGGGAATTCCAGTGACTTCATGTGCTTCCAAAGATAGTGTGGTTCTAATATGCCCTGCTGCTGCTCTTCTGACAAAGGGCTGCCCACCCCTCAGTACCATGGACAGAAGTACTGGGAGCCCTTGGCTAATAGAGTTGTGAAAACAAAGACCTTTTCTCTGGTGGACAGAACAGACCTGATTATAGTGGGAGTGGAAATTGCATTAATCAAGTGAAACTCCTTGCAAAGAGTCACTGCTTTAATGTGAGTTTTGATCCCTTTTTAAAATCAAGGTGTTTTGTCTATAGGTAAACATCAACTGCATAAATTAAATCGCAAAAATCAAATCACGAAGACTGTAGATATAGACAAGCTTGAGAACTTGACTCCATGCTCCACTTTTAGGTAGGGTTTTCATTCTTTTTGTCCTTAAGACATTGTAGAAAGGTGCTTAGTTTAGTCATTTTAAAAATACAATGATAATGATGTTTTTGATATAAAAAGTCTAAACCAAACTCCCTCAACATACAGTGTAAGCCAATTAAGTCCGCTCTTTTCTCTTTAAAGGCAACAAGTAGCTCCAGTCTCCTTTTACATGTTAGAAAAAGCTTAATCCTTACTCAGGTTTCTCTTCTCTGAAATATATTGCCCCTACTCCTTCAGCCTTTCTCTTTGGGTCTTTCAGTCATTTCCCCTCCTTTCTAAATGCATAACCGTGAACTGCTCCCTATTTGAACTTAATCTCTTGGGATTGTGTAGTCTCTTTTATTAAGATTATTGTTAAGGTTTTATTAAGTTCACTCTAATACTTTAGGAATAATGTTTATCTTTGATAAATTTACACCAATTCTAATCAGTAAATTTATAATTACATACTTCATTCAGCAAAATTGTTTTTTATAAAATCCCTGGTCTTGAGAAGAAATAACATCAAACATAAAAAGGGCCCCAGATTACTAATTCTCATCATTAAATTTGGTTTTCCTTGCAGCAGATAGCTCTTTAGTTATTAATTGCATCAGGTATTTTTGAGCCTAGAGAATTGTATTTCTTTGCCAGCTTAAAAGGAAATATAAGCAATACAAAACTTGACATTCAATTTTGAGTCTAAACATGACAAGTTTGGAAAATATAGGCAAAGGCTACAGATTCAGACAATTCTGCCCAGTCTTTGTTCCTTCATCAACATTCTCCCCAACCTAGGAAAAGAATGCTCCATCTCACTGTCCCCTTTTTTAAAAAATTGAAACATGGTCTCACTATGTTGTCCATGCTAGTCTTGAACTCCTAGGCTCAAGGGATCCTCCTACCTTGGCCTCCCAAAATGCTGGGATTCTAGGCATGAGACACCTCACCTGGCTACACCTACTTTTTTTTTTATGGTGCCACTTAATTTAGAATGCTGTTAAAGATAAGATGGGAAGAGATTCGTATTGCCAAAAATTTTGTTTTGTTAACTTCAGGAATTTTACCACTAATATTTGATATCCATCTTTGATTAATAGCCAAGGAATTAAGACAATCAATTCTTTTAAATATTTATAGTCAAATGCATTTTTAAAACTGTTATAGAAACTAAATTATTTTAAAAACAGAGACACAGCCGGGCTTGGTGGCTCAGCCTGTAATCCCGCGCCTTTGGGAGGCTGAGGTGAGTGGATTGCCTGAGCCCGTGGGTTCA
Organism: Tarsius wallacei; assembly: GCA_963574415.1. NCBI lineage: Eukaryota > Metazoa > Chordata > Mammalia > Primates > Tarsiidae > Tarsius > Tarsius wallacei. The sequence continues at coordinate 19,100 of CAUYQG010197021.1, forward strand.
AGACCCACCTGGGCAACTTGGCGAGACCTCATCTCTACAATAAGTCAAAAATTAGCCAGGCGTGGTAGCGCATGCCTGTAGTTCCAGCTACTTGGAAGGCTGAGGCGGAAGGATTGCCGGAGCTCAGTGAGTCGAGGCTGCGGTGGCTGGGAGCGGCCACTGCACTCCAGTCTGGGCGACAGAGTGAGACTCCGACTCAAAAAAAACAAAAAAAAAACAAAAAAAAAAAACAGAGACACATTGAAAAGAATATTAAGCTACTTATGTTCATTTGTGAACAGCCATCTGCCACATCATGATGATATCTCCTCCTCTACCCGCCCCTCTTGATTAAAACACAACCTGAATGAGTAAGGCTGATCTTTTGGTTCCAGGTCTTTACAGTCACCTAGTTGTTATAATTGTACAGATGTTTTAACTAGCTTGTTAAACCAGATGACTGATAGAAAAAAGATAACTATTTTTGAGGTTTCTATGTTTTTCCATTGAGTGAAATTTTTATCCCTCCCATGCAGATTCCAGGAGTGTTCTAAGAGCAAGGACCCAAAGGTGTAACTCCCTAAGGGAAGGGCCTTGCCTGTTGCATACCATTGGTATCCCCAAGTCCTTAGGACAATGGCTAGCACGCTGTTTGGTGCTCAGTGTACATTTGTTGAATGAAGGTCATGTTTTAAAAGGACTATATGCAATTTCATTGGGTGTTTATGAAGTTAATTATAAGTGACTAGATAGTATATTATTTATTTTATATGAACATAAAATATGTCTTTCCACCAAACATGAAGTAATCATACATTTGGAGGGAGACTTGGGAGTTGATGACACCACTTTTGCGTGTATTTACCAGCTTTTATGAATAGAGTTCTGGAACTGTATGATGAAGGTGATTTTCATCTAAACTTCACTGTGCCTTCCTCACCTTCTAGCCAGATCCTCTATTCATGCTTCTCAAAAACCCTGGAAAACTGTAATTGTCAGATAGATTGTTAGTATTTTACAACCTGACAATATGCAGTATAATATTAAGAATGGGTATTGAAATTGTTATTTGCCCTTTTGCTGTTTGAGTCTTTTACTGCCCTTTTCCCCCATAAAATAGCTCATAAACTTTTCACAAAATTACCGTAACTCCCTGCACTTTGCCTCCTGAGATGAAGATTGGAAGAATAAAGAGACTGGCTCTTCTCTGCCTCTGTCCCTCTGCTCATTTAATGAGAAAAGGGCAAACATCACAATGAAAACTGATCCTGAGTAACTAATAAAAAGTTCACTGCATTTTAGATTCATCCTTTCTTATAAAAGAGTGGAAATGTTTCTAATTAGCAATGAGTATACATAAAACAACTAAATGTCTCTCATATTAGGTGATAAGGGGTTTGTATTCACAGGTCTCTGAGAATACTGATATACCTCTATCTACAATAGGTGACAAGATTTAACTCCTCATGAATGTGAATGCCTTAAATAGTAAAGTTTTTAAACTTGTCACAATGATACAGTTGCTACAAGGAGCTAATGACTCACTTTTGCTTCATTTCTATAGGACTCTGAGGAGGAGGAAAATGAGCTAGAAGCTATTAACAAGAAGCTGATAAGTTCACAGCCTTATGTACCTGTAGAGTTTGCTGACTTCAGTGTTTACAATGCCAGCTTGGAGAACAGGGAATGGTTTTCTTCTAAAGTAGATCTGACAAACCCACGGGTCTTGGAGAAAGAAGTATCCCGTAGCCCTACCACCAGCAGTATTACCAGTGGCTACTTTTCCCACAGTGCCTCCAATGCCACTCTCTCTGACATGGTGGTCCCTTCTAGCGACAGCTCAGATCAGCTGGCCATTCAGACAAAGGATACAGACTCCACTGAGCACTCTGGACTATCGATTGTGCATGACTCCAGACTGTCCTCTAACAAAGAGTTGACAGAAGTCGAGAGAGGCTTGGTAAAGGACAAGATAATCATGGTGCCACTCAAAGAAAACAGTGCCTTAGCCAAAGGGAGTCCATCATCCCAGAGCATCCCTGAGAAAAACTTCAAAACACTGTGCAGGACTGGCTCATGTTCAGAACTAGATGCCAGCCCCAGCAAAAATGGCCAGCCAGCCAGAGAATTCTGCCCCAGGGAGGTGACGGTAGAACACACCACAAACATCCTTGAGGACCATTCTTTCACAGAGTTCATGGGGGTGTCAGATGGAAAAGATTTTGATGGTTTGACAGATTCTTCTGCTGGAGAGCTTTCAAGTAGGAGGAACCCACCAAATAAAACAGACAGCAAGAGTGTCTCAGATGGGCCCCAGGACTCTGGCCAGCTGCATTCCAAGTTAAAGAATGACCAGGTAATAAACGCCAGAGGCAGCCTTTTGGGTTCTGTGCTATCGATGAGTTTGTCTAATTGTACGTCAACCCCCACATGCCCTTCGCCAAAGTAACTTAGTAGGAAAGATTCCTTCAGATGATTTTGACAGGGAAGATGAGCCCACTGAGGAGCAAGATCACATCCTGTCTAGCTGACTTTGTGGGAAAGCAAGTCTGCTTTGGGAACTAGAGTGGGGCCTTGAAATCTATAGGACCAGTAAATATTTTACCTAACAGATGGGTTGGTGTTGAATTAAGTGTTCAGATGGATAAGGATCACTCATTCCTTTGATTACCAGATGTTACCTTATTTTATGTATCATTAAGAAATAAAAAATTCTTTCAAGTAAACTTTATCATATCAGCAGTTGTAAGACACACCCCAATTTTAGAGATGTTAAAATGTGGGGGGGGTAAAACACATATATCGTAGCATTGGTAAAATACAATAATTGGGTGCCCATAGGTGAGAAAGTGCTTTGAGGAGGTATAGGCGAATTCCCTAAACAATTGAAGTTTGGGCTTTTGAAGTAACCCAGATTGGTTTATAATACTTGTTAGTTTTCATATTGAAACAAAATAGGTTTTTTGCTATTATTTCTCAGGAATACAGCAAATTATATAAATACATTATCAGCTGGGCTTGGTGGCTCAGCCTGTAATCCCGCGCCTTTGGGAGGCTGAAGTGAGTGGATTGCCTGAGCCCGTGGGTTCGAGACCCGCCTGGGCAACTTGGCGAGACCTCATCTCTACAGTAAATCACAGACCAGCCGGGCGTGGTAGCACGCGCCTGTAGTTTCAGCTACTTGGAAGGCTGAAGCGGAAGGATCGCCGGAGCCCAGCAGGTCAAGGCTGCGGTGTCTGGGAGCGGCCACTGCACTCTAGTCTGGGCGATAGAGTGAGACTCCAACTCAAAAAAAAAATAAAAAATAACATTATCTGCTTCAGAGCATTCTGCTCTGAAGTACCACCATTTCTTCCCATTCACATTCACTTTTGTGGTCCCACAACTATGTAAGGGGTATGGAAGAGTCATAGCTTAGCAAAACAAAGAGCAGACAGAACTAGAAAGGCTTGTGAAATATAAAGTAATCACGGTGCCCTTTAATCCCTTTGTTCTGCTGTGCAAGTTATTCCAGTGTGATGGCTTTCATACTGGCCCTTAAAATTTCAATGTGTCGTCATTTATACAGCAAACTCATTAGTAAACTGCCAAACCTAAACAGTTATTGCTTACCCAACATAAGAATAATAATAAAGTCACTCACCACTGTTCTTCTAAGCAATAAATGTATTTGTTTAAGTCTTCAGTTTTTTTACACTGATTACTGTAAATGTCTCCTACATACAAACCTTCAAGTTGCAAACTTTCGAAGATACTAATGTGTGTCCACATGTTCAATCACATATGTTAGTTCACGTGTCTGGCATACTTTTTAAGGTACTGTACTTTAAGATTTAACATGTTTTCTTTATTGTATTTGTTTTTTATGTATTATTTGTGTGAAAAGCATTATAAATCTATTACAGTGCAGTACTGTATAGCTGATTGTGTTAGTTGGGTACCTAGGCTACCTTTGTTGAACTTATGAACATGTTCTCGGAATGGAACTCGTTCATATGTAGGGTAATTACTGTAAAGCAGAATCGACATGACTGGTCTGCATCAGCTTTCCAGTTCTTGTTAATCAAGAAGACCAAATGTAAAGGCCTCTTTAATTCTTCACCATAGAATTCGGTTTGCTTCTCAAACCTAAATGTTCAACAGACTCAGTGGGGGAGGGTACTTCAAACCTCAGGTTCCCAGGGGTCACTGACCTCCACCCCTGTAATTTTGCTTCATGCCAAGTAGAGCAGGGAAAACCCTCCCCACCCTGTAGAGCAGGGGAATGCCTGAGGGCCATAGAAGAGGAAAGAGGGGCAACAGCCTCTCTCTTGTTTTATTGCCTAGATTATTTAGAATTCAACAAACAGGAACAGTTTAGGTTTCAAAAGTTTCCAGAATAGTGTGTCCCTGCCAAAAATCTTGGTTTATTTATTTATTTATTTTTAAACTTTTGGAGTTGGAGTCTCACTCTGTCACCCAGGCTGTTGTGCAGTGACACGGTCACGGACACCCCAACGTCAACCCCTGGGCTCAGGTCAGGTGATCCTTCCGCCTCAGCCTTCCAAGTAGCTGGAACTACAAGCTCACGCTACCACACCTGGCTAATTTTTTATTTATTGTAGAGACGAGGTCTCACCAAGTTGCCTGGACTGGTCTCGAATCTGCGGGCTCAGGCAGTCCACTTGCCTCGGCCTCCCAAAGGGCTGGGATTACAGGCTGAGCCACAGAGCCCAGCCAGATCTTGGTTTAAAAGAGCAACTTACAAAAATGTTTGTTGTATTAGGATGATGGCAGGTTTTTTCCTTTAAAAAATGTTTTGCTTCTGACATCACATAACCTCCCCAGGTTGAAACAAGAAGAAAGAAAAAAAAAAATGTTTTGCGCCGGGCTTGGTGGCTCAGCCTGTAATCCTGCGCTTTGGAAGGCTGAGGTGAGTGAATTGCCTGAGCCCACGGGTTCAAGACCCACCTGGGCAACTTGGCGAGACCTCATCTCTACAATAAATCAAAAAAATGAGCCGGGCGTGGTAGCGTGCACCTGTAGTTCCAGCAGCTTGGAAGGCTGAGGCGGAAGGATCGCCGGAGCCCAGCAGGTCGAGGCTGCAGTGGCCAGGAGTGGCCACTGCACTCCAGTCTGGGTGACAGAGTGAGACTCCAACTCAAAAAAAAGTTTTGCTTTAGTATTGTTGTCATATTGACTTTAATAAGTTGTTTTGACAGTATTAAAGTTTAAGAACTTTTTATGTATTACCCTTTGACTCTTGTTCTAACCCCTAAAATGACTTAGAGTATAAGTCTAGAAGTAACCTTTTTTTTTTTTCCTCCCAACTTTGGATGTTGCTGTGATAACTTTTCCTAGAATCTTCACCTTGGGGCTTCCAGCACTGGATTCCATAATAAAGCTAATCCTGTTGGGATTTATTATAGAATCCAGTAAGAAGAAGAGCTCCTTTCTTGGGGGTGGTTGTGACCCCGGCTGACAGTGGGTACTGTGGGTTGGGGGTGGGGAAGATAAGCTCAAACTCACTAGCCTCTGCCTTCCAGGTAGGCACGACCTCATGGTGAGAGGCAGCAAGCACCTCCTCAGGCCAAAACTTGGAGTCTTTGTTTGCCTGGTCACCTTGGGAAAGCACCAGCACCATCTTTAAAACATGCTGCCGCCTGGCTGGACCTCAGACCAGAAGCTGGAGAAGCCAAGCTGAGCGCTTCCTGGGCCACCTCCTTTCTCCTCCCCAGCGAGAGAAGCAGCACTTTGTCACCTAGGTGAATCAGCTGCCTCTGCTTTTTTTCAGAAAGCAAGGGAACTGAAAATCCTGGATTAACTAAGTGACAGTGTTTTTGTTTGCACTTACTACACACTTCCACTGTGTAGAAACCTCTACAGATTCAAACAGACTTTATTCTTGTACAATTTTAATCAGTTCTTACTGTAGAATCTGGAGTCAGTGCTCTAGTTTTTTGTTTTTTTTTTTTATAAATAATATATATTATGTATATGAAATGTGTATCTTGTAGTATGTCTGTTTGGAGACAGACAAGGCTGCACACTAAAATGCAGATAAAGGTGATTTGTAGAAAATTGTAAGGTACTGGACTTTGTTACAGAGCAACTTGGGTGATCTCTTATACATGAGCAGATGAAAAATATTTTATTGCCTAAGAATGAGCTTGCAAATCCCTCTTAGCAGAAAAGGTTACAGAATGCTGTTCTTTATAACCAAAGAACTTACCTAAGACTGAACGTTTTTGCTGTCCACTCTTGTTTTGTGTGAACATTATATTTGACTGCAAGTTTGGTGCCACACTTCCCTTGGCTACCAAGCCATGTGCTGCCACTGCCGTTCTCTGTCTTTTGTTTCATGAGCACACTGAGAAATCTCACAGCTATCTTTGGTCTTCCACCTGGCCCATCACCTGGTGACTTGACACTGTATTATAACCGTTAAAATGACTGGGACTCTGATGGCAGAGTTTCCTGTACCTTGGTTCAGCCCACCCAGGCAGGTGGATTGCAGAGAGCAGTATTACTGTAAGAAAACACAAGGACAACCAAGGAGTGGGGTGGGGTGGGATGGGGGTGTTGGTTTGGGGAGTTTGTTTTGGAATGGTAGGTTTCATTGTGGTGTGGTTTTGCTGTTGTTATTTTGCTTGATTATGGAAAATGCTGAAGTGACAGACTGAGCTATACAGTTCAATGGTTCACACTTTACTGTGTTTGCAGGAGATGATTGAATACAGATGACCCTGCTGTCATATCTTCACTTGTAAAATTCTCCTGCGAACGGAGATGTTGAAGGATTATGTGTATGGAAATTTTTACAAGAGTCCTTTATGTACCTATTCTGTAGATGCCTGTACAATTGGTCTGGATGTACAGCTGTAAACATGCTGAGAGAGGAAGAGCAAGAGAATGTGTACAGCCTGCTGTACCTTTTTTAAGTTCTTAGCGTTGGTAAGTGAGTAAGATATTGGGAACTTTAATGAAAAGCTGCTGTTCATGATTTTTTGTGTATAGTGAGCTGACTGTAGTATTTTACTATTGTCTGTTAAAAGAAAGAAAAACTGTAATTTATATACCCTTCAACTTTATTGTATTTAATTGGTACAGATTCTGTGTGTGTGTTTTAGAATACAAACTGTCTAATGCCTATTTTAAAACATTGTTTGTCTTTAATAACCCTGTCATTAGTTTCAAATCTCTTACCATTTTCATGTGTATGCATGTCCCTGTAGCGTTAAACAGCACTGTTCCATTATTTATATATATATTTAAAATAGAGATAAAAATCTCACAATGTTGCCTAGGCTGGCCTCAAACTCCTGGGCTCAAGCAATCCTCCACCTCAACCTCCCAAAGTGCTGGAATTACAGGCATGAGTCACAGCGCCCAGCCAGGACACATATTTTATCATAATAAAATTATAGCCTTATGTTTCCATGGCACTGACTTATGGGAAGAATAACTATTTATAAAAATGCCTTTAGGATATGGCTTATGCTATACCCATCAGCGTGGAGGCAGAGGCGGCGGCCAGAGTAGGAGTCCCAGCTGCAGGCATCCTTGTTGTGTCCTCCTGGGGAGGAGGACAGGTCATTTGGAGCTGGCAGTTTCCAGTTTCCTGGGGGTCATTTAGAGTTTGGTGAGAGCTGGGAAGAATGTGATCACGAAACCAGAAAAGAAGCAGCTCTTCATCTAAAACATGCTAATTTTGCCTCAGTTGTGACTTCTTTCATTGAGAAAGATAATTACCATTATGTTACTAGATTAATGAAAGGAGAGGTAGATGTGACTCGTGAATCAGAATCAAGAATGTAGAGCCTGAATAAAACAAAAGTTGGGAGTGGGGTCCCTGGGAAGAATTTCCTGTACCTGACCAGCTTTGCCAGGCACTATGCTGTTTAAAGGAACAAGGCTATAATCCATTTAAACAAGTTTTTTTTTTTTTGAGTTGGAGTCTCACTCTGTCACCCAGACTGGAGTGCAGTGGCCGCTACCGGCCACTGCAGCCTCCACCTGCTGGGCTCCGGCGATCCTTCCACCTCAGCCTTCCAAGTAGCTGGAACTACAGGTGTGCGCTACCATGCCCGGCTAATTTTTAATTTATTGTAGAGATGAGGTCTCGCCAAGTTGCCCTGGCGGGTCTCAAACCCGCGGGCTCAGGCAATCCACTCACCTCGGCCTCCCAAAGCACAGGATTACAGTCTGAGCCACCGAGCCCGGCCTAAAGAAGTTTTAAACCATCTGATAGGATACAAAGGAAATCATCTCAAGGTGACCAAGAGGAGTCCGTGATTTTGTTTTAAAAAAAGACAAAAGTGGTTAGGGAATGAAAAATACCTACATTTCAGAACAACTTCATTTAATCCAAAAAGTTCCATATGATTGCCAGTTTATTTGCAGTCTCTTAATATACCCACTACCCTTTCAGCTAGTACTTGAGAAATATTTTTTGGAGTATGTCATTGAGTTGCATTTCAGACAGAATATATGATAAAAAGTGATACTGTGGTTAGTCTGCTTTCCATATTTATATTTACCATGCAGTTTGTCATTACCAACTTGCATGGAGTAGGGTGCAGTTGAATTTGCCTTAGTGTTTCAGTTCAAATAGAGATTGTTGTGATTCAAACACAGTATGCTTGTTGCAGAATTTATCAAGTTTGTTGATTTTCCTCTCCTTTTTTTATGTAAAAAATTTTAGGAATAATATATTGTGACAGTCTTTGCAACTAGAGAGAACAGGACAGGCCATTAGGGTGTACTTCCCAGGTTTCTGACTGCAAACCTAAACCAAGAGAAATGAGACAAACCGTCTAAGATCTGTATCCTACCACTAACAGGTTGTGTAATTTTGGATTTCTCACTTAGTGTCTCTAAGATCCAGTGTCCGTATACATAAAATGAGGAGATTAGACTAGAGCAGTGGTTCTCAAAGTGTGGTCTGGGGATCCTCAAAAGCCTTCCAAGGGTATTCAAGGTCAAAGCTAATCATGCTAAGATGTCATTTATCTTTTTCACTCTCATTCTTTTATAAGTGTACAGTGTCTTCCAGAGGCTTCTTGATATATGGTATTTTAACAGACTGAATGCAAAAGCAGATATAAGAATCCAGCTTTTAGCTGGGCGTGGCAGCACGTGCCTGTAGTTCCAGCTACTTGGAAGGCTGAGGAGGAAGGATCGCTGGAGCCCAGCAGGTCGAGGCTGCAGTGGCCAGGAGCAGCCACCGCAAACCAGTCTGGGTGACAGAGTGAGACTCCAACTAAAAAAAAAAAAAAAAAAAAAATCCAGCTTTCTTCTATTAAGTCAAACAGAGATTTATAAAAATATAAAACAATGCTACTCTTCTCACTAAAAATTAAAAAAATTAAACCTTTAAGGTTAGGTAAGGACAAGATACTATCTTCTGCTAAATTACATTGTCCCAGCCACTAATTATTTTTAAAATTAAAATATTTAAGCTTTAGAGCAACATATAAAAAGACAACAGCTAGGTGTGGTGGCTCACGTCTATAATCCCAGCATTTTGGGAGGCGCAGGCGAGAGAATTGCTGAGCTCAGGAGTTCAAGACCAGCCTGAGCAACATGGTGAGACCTCGTCTCTACAATAAATCTAGCCAGGCTCGGTGGCTCAGCCTGTAATCCCACGCCTTTGGGAGGCTGAGGTGAGTGGATTGCCTGAACCCGTGGGTTCGAGACCCACCTAGGCAAGCGAGACCTCATCTCTACAATAAATCAAAAAATTAGCTGGGCATGGTAGCGCGCGCCTGTAGTTCCAGCTACTTGGAAGGCTGAGGCAGAAGAATCGCCGGAGCCCAGCAGGTCGAGGCTATGGGGGCCGGGAGTGGCCACTGCACTCCAGTCTGGGTGACAGAGTGAGACTCCAACTCAAAAAAAAATAAAAAATAAAAAAATAAAAAAATCACCCAGGCATTGTGGCACATGCTTGTGGTTCCAGCTACTTGGAAGGCTGAGGTGGAAGGATCACCTGGGCCCAGCAGGTCAAGGCTGCGGTGGCCGTTAGTGTGCCACTGTATTTCAGCCTGTACTCTGGGCAACAGAGTGAGACTCCCACTCAAAAAAAACAAACAAAACCAAGGTGACTAAATACATAATTAAGATTTATTTATTTATTTATTTTGAGTAGAAGGGTAGAAAGCTTTTCATAGCCTTGAACTTTCTACAGTAACATTAGCCCTTGTCACAAATTTAAAAACAACAAAAAGCCAATCTGTAGCTGATAATATAAAGTAAAAAATCAAAGTGTTTTTTCTATTCTCTCACTCAAAAGTCAACACAGAACACTCTGTGACCAAATGTGCAGAGTTTTTTCCCCCACAGTCTGGGCACCAGCTGGGTGTTCTCCAATCCAGTTCTGATGCTTATCTGGTGAAAGCATCAACTCCCAGAGGCTGAGAGGGCTCATTCCCACAAGATTCCCCACTCCCCACTCCCAGTGCCAGTCGCAAGCCCCAAATTGTTTTACCTGTGCTTTTGACTGACTATAAATAGGGGTTCCCACAACCTCCTTCTTGGATTTGATTAATTTGCTAGAGTGGCCCACAGAATTCAGGGAAACACGTTTATTATAAAGGATTCAGATGAAGAGATGTATGGATGAGGCATGTGGGAAGGGGCACAGAGCTGCCATGCCCTCATGGGGCACCATCCTCCAGGAGCCTTGATGTCTTCAGCTATCCAGAAGCTCTTCAAACGCAGCCTTTATGAAAGGGGGTTTATGAAAGCTACATTATGTAGGCATGTTAGATTAAATCATTGGTCATTTGTGATCAACTTAACCTTCAACCCCTGCCCTCCTTGAGGTCGGTGGCGGAAGCAGGGCTAAAAGTCCCAACCCTCTAATCCAGCTTTGTTCTTTCTGGTAAGCAACCCCCTACTCGAGAGCTACCTAGGGACTGCCAGCCACTAGCGAACTCATTAGCATTCAGAAAAACCACTTATTTGGAAGATTCCAAGGATTTTAGGAATTATATCCCAGGAAGCAGGATGAAGACCAAATATATACTTCACAACAGCACAGTAATACATAGCAGTTAATCTCTGGTTTTCTCCTATCTTAAAAGAAAGGCAGTCCGTCAGCTCTATACTAGCAGCTTCCCACCAGACATCCTTGAGGTTACTACAGTCTCTCTTGGCGGTGGGGCAAACTGGAATGCAGAAGACTTCACCGGAAGACCGCCAGCAGGTGAACCTCTCTCAATACAGTATAAATTTGAACTGACTGGAGTGAAAGCAAAATCCCAGAGTCAAAATTTAACCTGCTTGTCATTTGTTCTCAATCTCCCAAGGAGAAGAAAAAGAGTTAAAGATCGGAATACCATTTAATGGTTATTGTTTCCTGGATACAGTGTGTAGGTTGAAACAAAACTCCTCAGCCTTTATCTTTCAGGTGTTCTGGGATAACCACCCACGGCTATATATTCATGGTAAAACAGTTATTTTTCTCCTCTGGGAGGCTTACTGGTTGCCTGTATTCTTGTGTTCCTTTCTCACACTTAGAAGACTAGCTCAAGCTGGGCTCGGTGGCTCAGCCTGTAAAAATTAGCCGGGCGTGGTAGCGCATGCCTGTAGTTCCAGCTACTTGGAAGACTGAGGCAGAGGCCAGCAGGTCAAAGCTACAGTGGTCGGGAGCGTGCCATTCCAGTCTGGACGACAGAGTGAGACTCCAACTCAAAAAAAAAAAAAAAAAAAAAAAAAGACTAGCTCAAGAAGATGCTTTGGACGCCTCAGTGTAATCTGAACCCCAATTGGCTACTACCACTATCTTGGAGCTTGCTATAGGTTTTCTCAACATCCAGCTGTCCCTGAGAAAGGAACTCTTGAATCCTTAAGAGACCTTGTTCACGAAGTCATTGAGAGGCTGGTTAATAGAACAATGAATGCTTTACAAAGAAACAGGTATGTTTTGTAAGTGGAGTCTCTAGAAGAAGAAGAGATCAATTGGAGAGAGAAAAAAAGGCCCAGTTTGGTTTTAGCATAGTACAAAACAACATGACCCTTTTACAATGCCTAAAGTGCTTTTAACTATTCAGGGTTTAGAACAGGAAAACATTGGTGTTTACACCAACTTTAAATGTTTATTTTAGGCCTTCATCTCCTCAATATATGCCTGAGTGAAACCATGGAGATGTTCTTAGGTTTTTTGTTATTGTTTGTCCTTTCCTATTCCATCAGGAGGTTTGGGGGATTTTACAGCAGAGTAACATCTCCCTCCCACCTCTTTTTAAATCACACAGAGCCAAACTGAACTCCTAAGATTTTTAGTCAAAGAAAAACACACCTGAACTAAAGTCCTCACCTTCATGTGACTGATGCATCACCCTTGTTGAATCAGCATAATCTTTACCTGGTATGTGGTCAACAACAAATAAACCAAGCCTACCTACAAACGCCAGAGTTAAATTACTCAGCTGTAGCAACCACCAAGCATGGGTGTTTAACCAAGAATGAGAATATAAGATGATGACATGAGGATGCCAATTTGCCAACTATTTTTTTTCTCATCCTTTTATATACAGTTGTATATACTTGTGAGAAAAGTAGTGTATTAGTTATCCACTGCTACATAATGAATTACCCTTACTCATAGCAGCTTAAAACAATAATAAATATTATCTCACAGTTTCTATGGACTCAGAATTCAAGTATGGGTAATTCTGAGTAGTTCTGTCTCTGATCTCTCATGAGGTTGCAGTCAAGATGTCAGTCAGAACTGCAGTTATCTGATGGCTTGTCTGGCACTGGGAGGATCCACTTCTAGGGCGGTTTACCCACATAGCTGGCAAGCTGGTGCTTCCTTGCCCTGTAGACCTCCCCATACCACCTGAGTGTCCATACAGCATGCCAGTTGTGGTGCCCAGAGTGAGTGGTACAAGAGGGCAAACTGAAGTCAAAATGCCTTTTATGACCTAGTCTCAGAAATCACACTTCATCACTTCCACCACATTCTGTTCATTAGAAGTGAGATACTAAGTCTGGCCCCACTGAAGAGGAGGGGAATTCAGCTCTTCCTTTTGAGAAGAGGACTATCAAAGGATTTGTAGATATATTTTTAAAACCGGCATAACTAGTTAGAAAGTTATATAGCTGGCCGGGCACTGTGGCTCAAGCCTATAATCCCAGCATTTTGGGAAGCCTGAGGTGAGAGGATTGCTTGAACCTGCGGGTTTGAGACCAGCCTGGGCAATTTGGCAAGACTTCATCTCTACAATAAATCAAAAAATCATCTGGGCATATTGGCGCGTGCTTGTAGTTCCAGCTACTTGGAAGGCTGAGGTGGAAGGATCGCCTGAGCCCAGTAGGTCCAGGCTGTGATTGTGCCACTGTACTCAAGCCTGGGCAACAGAGTGAGAACCTGGCCAAAAAATAAAAATAAAAAAGTTATATAGCTGAAATCATGCAGCAAAGCAAAACTAACTAGAACTTATGAGTGACTATAAGACTCCAGCTCTTGATACATTTATTCATAAAGAGCAGGGTCAAAATGAAGCCGTGGAAGACAAAGGCGATAATAAAACAAGAAAAAGTATTAGGATTATCTGAATGTGTGAGTTTTGATCAGTAACCAAACTATACTAATAATCCTGATGGAGACAAATGATCAGAAACTTTATGAATTATGCTCCTATTTTTAGTTGCATTTTTCTTATTTAATTCTCTTCAGATCTGCTTCATCAGAAGCACAAGCACATCAATATATTTGATGGCTTTGCTCAAAATAGGAAATTCAAACACAACTTATTAAGGCACATGATATTCATGATTAGCTTTAGAAATAAAAACTGCCAAGAAAAGAGTTTATAGGCTGGGCATGGTGGTTCATGTCTGTAATCCCAGGACTTTGGGAGGCTGAGGTGAGAGGATTACCTGAGCCCACAGGTTCGAGACCAGCCTGGGAACATGGCAAGACCTAGTCTCTACGATAAATCAAAAAATTAACTAGGTGTGGTAGTGCATGCCTGTAGTTCCAGCTACTTGGAAGGCTGAGGTGGAAGGATCGCCTGAGCCCAGCATGTCAAGGCTGCAGTGACCGTGAGCGTGCCACATGCCGTACACTCTGGCCTGGGAAACAGTGAGACTCTGACTAAATAGATAGATAGATAGATAGACAGATAGATAAAATAAATGAAGAGTGTATAAGCATAGGCTTTTTTTGCTGAAGATATTGACAAAGGATTGTTTTATTAAAATGTGGACCAGATGTGGTGGCTCATGCCTGTAATCCCAGCACCTTGGGAGTCTGAGGATGGAGGATTACTTGAGTCCAGGAGTTCAAGACCAGCCTAGGCAACATAACGAAACCTTGTCTCAATAAAAAATCAAAAATTAGCTGGGCATGGTGGTACACGCCTGTCATCCCAGCTACTTGGATCACTTGAGCCCAGGAGGTTGAAGCTGTGGTGAGCCATGATTGTGCCACTGATCTCCAACCTGGGAGACAGTGAGACACCGATTCAAAAAAAAAAAATTGATACATATCCAAATATTCTGAAATAAGCAACAGGGGTTCAAGGCTCTTGAAGCTTGTAAAATGAAATTTTAAGTCTAAAATAGGATAATTGGGGAAAGAAGCTTAAATAAAGGGATTTATAAAACTTAAAAGTTTTCTCAGCCAGGCTCAGTGGCTCAGCCTATAATCCCGTGCTTTGGGAGGCTGAGGTGAGTGGATTGCCTGAGCCTGCGGGTTTGAGACCCGCCTGGACAACTTGGTGAGACCTCATCTCCACAATAAATCAAAAATTAGCCGGGCATGGTAGCGCGCACCTGTAGTTCCAGCTACTTGGAAGGCTGAGGTGGAAGGATCGCCGGAGCCCAGCAGGTTGAGGCTGCGGTGGCCGGAAGCGGCCACTGCATTCCAGTCTGGGCGACAGAGTGAGACTCCAACTCAAAAAAAAAAAAAAAAAAAAAAGGAACAGAAGAAAAGAAGGAAAATTGAGAGAAAGGAGGAAGCTAGAGGGAAAGAATTAAAAAAGAGAAGACGGAAAGGAATAAGGTGAAGGTAAGAAGAGAGACTGCTAAAGAGATTAAAAATATCTGCTCCTACATTTTTCTAGAAGAATTTGCTCCTTCATACTATTCTTTTTTCCTTATCACAACTGGGTCACAGTCATGGAACATTGATCCTGTGGAAATATCTGTGCCAGAAATGGTCAAAGTTCCTCTCTCACCCCTTGATCCAAAAGACTATAACCTAGGATGTAAAAAATACAATGACATATTCAAATTTAGACTGGTATATTAGCTAAAGCAGCTGTTATCTGCTGACATCTTTGTACTTAAGTAAAGAACAACAAGAAAATCACACTAGCATGTCCCTTTTAGGAATCCCATGGAATCTCAGAACCCTGTTGTTCTATGAGTTTTATATAATATGGTCTGGTTAGGAGAAAGGGATGCTTCTCTTAAAGGACTAAATTATTCCTTCAGGGTTCCAGTGCTCTGGGTAGCAGCATCATTCTCTTGTTACCATAAAAACAGACAGACCTAATGCCTGAAGGAAAATAGGATTTAGATTATATCTGTATGCATTGTCTTCGGGGGTTTTAGTCTCAGACAAATCCCCAAAACTATCAGCATATCCTAGTTGAGATTTTTTTGAAACTTCAAATGAACTATTTAATAGCTATTATTTTTAAAATGTAAAAACACAGGCATTTGAATTTGTAAAAAACAATCATTTGTGTGATAAACAGCTTATGCATTTTAATAGAGATTCATCTTATTATTTACCTAAATAATCATTCTTCCTAATTACTTAAATGTAATATAGTTCAAAAAATTAGTTTTTCAAATAGACTAATTATAATATGATGAGCATTATAAAATATCACTTGATTTCCTTAAAGATCATAAGATATTAGCACAGTTAATGAAATTCATCTTTATTTTGAAAGTGAATATAATACAAAATTGTTTATTTTTACTAAGTAATAGTTATTGATAGATATTCATGTTATATTTAATTTTGATATAAACATAACAATTTAAAGTTATATTTTGTATATTTTTAAAACAAAATGCAAAATCATCATCGAAAGTATGGAAGGGTGGGGGGCAGCCATGAAGCCATTCGAAGTTTGTATTTGGTGACTCAACTGCTAGGACTTCTCGTTTGGAGGTGAAAGCTTCTCATACTATGAAGATTATTAGTATGACTGCAGTGAGGGAAATAAATGAGCCTATGGAAGAGATAGTATTTCATATAGTATATGCGTCTGGGTAATCGGAGTATCGTCGGGGTATGCCTGGTAAGCCAAGGAAATGTTGGGGGGAAAATTTTAGGTTTACTCCAATAAATATAATTGCGAAGTGAGTTTTGGCTCAGGTTGGGTGAAGGCTGAATCCTGAGAATAAAGGGAATCAATGGACGAAGCCTCCTATAATTGCAAAAACTGCTCCTATTGATAGAACATAGTGAAAGGGGGCTACTACATAGTAAGTATCATGGAGAACGATGTCAAGGGAAGAATTCATTTCTAAGAGACTTTTCTGGAGGACTTGCCTGAGCTGTCTCTGGCTACACTCTCCCATGGGCACACTGCCAGCCTCAGTTGGCAAATGACATATTCTCAACCATCCTTGACTGGCCAGACCCTTCTCTCCAAGGCTTCAAATTAAATAATTATTTCAGCTATAACAGGTCTCTGAAAGTGTATTTAGAAATTTCCTCTGTTGTAACACTGGAATAAAGATTGAAAATATGGTCTAGTTACTTGTTTCATGTCTGTTGCAGCTAAAATACCCACAAAGAATAAGTGTGTGTGATCAGATAGAAAGTCTAGATACCATCAGGCTACTTTTGTTCTTTATTTTCAATGTTTCCCCTTCATAAACAGCTCATTCATGTTTTTAACTGTACATGATAACAAAACAATAGTTGTAACAATTGGGCATCCCATTACTGTCTGTAAAAGTGCTTTTACACACGTGATTTAATTTTATTCTTTTTGTGTGCATGCGTGTGAGGAAGTAGAATTTATTGAGAGGACAGAAAAACTCCCACAGTGGGAGGGGACCCGAAGGGGTTGGCTTAATTTTCTTCTTATAAAAATTTGCAAGGTCTTTATTACAATTTCTTTTCCACAACGGAGAAACAAGTCTTCGAGAGGGTAAGGGATGTTTGTTCAAGTCATTTGGGTGGAAGTTCAGAGCCAGAGTCGAAGTCAGGTGGTTCTAGACCCTGAATGTGCGCAGGGTCAGCAGAGCTGACGGCCTGTGCTGGAACTGCAGCTTCCCTCCACTTAAGTTCGGTGACCTCGTCTGCCTCAGTTTCCTCACCTGTGAAAAAGGAATGACAACAGCGTGGCTTGTTTTAATGACTAAATGAGTTAATATGTTTAAAGTAAGTGGAACTAGCCGGGCTCGGTGGCTCAGCCTGTAATCCCACGCCTTTGGGAGGCTGAGGTGAGAGGATTGCCTGAGCCCGCGGGTTCGAGACCCGCCTGGGCAAGCGAGACCTCATCTCTACAATAAATCAAAAAAAAAAAAAATCAGCCGGGCGTGGTAGCGCGTGCCTGTAGTTCCAGCTCCTTGGAAGGCTGAGGCGGAAGGATCGCCGGAGCCCAGTAGGTCGAGGCTGCGGTGGCCGGGAGCGGCCACCACACTCCAGTCTGGGTGACAGAGTGAGACTCCAACTCAAAAAAAAAAATAAAATAAAGTAAGTGGAACTATCTCCTGGCCATGACGTATGTCATGTCCTGGTTGTGACATAAGGATCCGCTGAGATTACTATGACTGCAAACTGATTTGCTATACTATATTGTGCTGTATGTAAACTATGCAAGCATGGAAACAGGACTTCATACACAGTAAAGCTCTATGGGCTAACGAAAAAATCTAAGTGTAGAACAATGTTGATTCTGGATATTAAGAAGAATAAATTTATTTTTATTTTTTTATATTTTTAAAGTGAGAAAGCAGGATTTATTGAGAGGACAGAAGGGTTCCCACAGTGGGAGGGGACCCAAGAGGGTTGCCCATTTTTAAAAGAATTAAATTGGCCGGGCTCGGTGGCTCAGCCTGTAATCCCGCACTTTGGGAGGCCGAGGTGAGTGAATTGCCTGAGCCTGCAGGTTCAAGACCCGCCTGGGCAACTTGGCAAGATCTCATCTCTACAATAAATCAAAAGCCTGTACTTCCAGCTACTTGGAGGGCTGAGGCGGAAGGATCACCGGAGTCCAGCAGGTCGAGGCTGTGGTGGCCGGGAGCGGCCACTGCACTCCCGTCTGGGCGACAGTGAGACTCCAACTCAAAAAAAAAGAATTAAATTTAGGGCTGGGCATGGTGATTCATGCCTATAATCGCAGCACTTTGGGAGGCAAAGGTGAGAGGATTACCTGAGCCCACGGTTTCGAGATCAGCCTGGGTAACTTGGCAAGACCTTACCTCTACAATAAATCAAAAAAATTAATTGGAGCCAGGCTCGGTGACTCAGCCTGTAATCCCAGAGCTTTGGGAGGTTGAGGTGAGTGGATTGCCTGAGCCCGCGGGTTCGAGACCCACCTGGGCAACTTGGTGAAACCTCATCTCTACAATAAATCAAAAAAAAAAAAAAATTAATTGGGCAGGGTGGCACATGCCTATAGTTCCAGCTACTTGGAAGACTGGGGCAGAAGAGTCACCTGAGCCCAGCAGGCTGAGGCTGCGGTGGTTGTGAGCATGTCACTGCACTCCAGCCTGAGCGACAGAGTGAGACACTGACTCAAAACTAAATAAATAAATAAATAAATAATTAAATACATGAATTAAAATTAGATAAAGCTAGCACCTATAATAAGATGAAAAAACAGAAAATGAGGAGGGCTGGGCACAGTGGTTCATGCTTGTAATCCCAGCACTTTGGGAGGCCAAGGTGAGAGGATTGCCAGAGCCCAT
Organism: Tarsius wallacei; assembly: GCA_963574415.1. Taxonomy (NCBI): domain Eukaryota; kingdom Metazoa; phylum Chordata; class Mammalia; order Primates; family Tarsiidae; genus Tarsius; species Tarsius wallacei. The sequence continues at coordinate 37,952 of CAUYQG010197021.1, forward strand.
GTGTTCGAGACTAGCCTGGACAACTTGGTGAGCCCTCATCTCTGCAATAAATCAAATCAAAAAATTAGCCTGGAATGGTGGCATGAGCCTATAATTCCAGCTTGGAAGGCTGAGGCAGAAGGATCGCTTGAGCCCAGCAGGTTGAGACTGCGGAGACAGTGAGCGTGCCACTGCACTCCTGCCTGGGCAACAGAGTGAGACTCCAACTCAAAAAAAGAAAAGAAAGAAAGAATTAAATTTAAAATTAAATAAATTAATGAAATACAGCCGGGCTCGGTGGCTCAGCCTGTAATCCCATGCCTTTGGGAGGCTGAGGTGAGTGGATTGCCTGAGCCCGCGGGTTCATGACCCGCCTGGGCAACTTGGCGAGACCTCATCTCTACAATAAATCAAAAATTAGCCGGGC
>CAUYQG010197024.1:0-20829 GCA_963574415.1 Tarsius wallacei
TAGTTCCAGCTACTCGGAAGGCTGAGGCGGAAGGATCGCCAGAGCCCAGCAGGTCGAGGCTGCGGTGGCCGGGAGCGGCCACTGCACTCCAGTCTGGGCCACAGAGTAAGACTCCAACTCAAATAAATAAATAAATAAATAAATAAATAAATAAATAAATATATTATAAAAGACAAAGCTATAGCGACAGTGAAAAGATCAGTGGTCACCAGAGACTTGATGGGAAGGGATGACTGGAGAGATAAAACAAAGAGGATGTTTAGGACAGTGAAACCACTCTGTATGATACTCCAACTGGGGCACAGGACAATGTGCATTTGTTATCACAGGTTTGGATCATAATCCTGAAAGACACAATCCAGAACTCCATGATCCAAAATGTTGAAATCTTAAAAGGTCAAAATTCCTAAAACAAAAGTGGAGAAAATTCAATAGGAAACATTCATGTTGATGTATATAGAACCACAGAATAATTTCCAAAAGAGCAGCAATGACACAGAAAATAAATGTGAACGTATTCTCCAAGAAGAGCCATGTCCGACAAGAAAAAAGCAGTTATTCATCCTGATGCAAGACTTCAAAATATAACTAATGATCCTAAAAGTTGGCCAGCTCTTTGAACTATCTCCGTACAAGTGCCCATAATCTATCCCTGTAGTACATATTTTTGTATGTCTAATTTTCTTTTTAGTTTTTGTCTTTTTCTTCTTTTTAAAGGTTTTACCAACTGTTTTAAGTCATCAGCACTACTTTTTACAACTTGCTGTGCTATGTGTTTCATCTCCATATCATTTTCAATACTGAAGATGTAAATTGTGTTGAAACTTTTAGAGAGATCTAATTAGTTTTACACATATTTTTTTGCAAAATTTACTCCAAGAGCGCTTTATCACAATGTTGACTAGGTGTGTAAGCACTATGTATATACATCAAAATGTTGAAACTGCCTCAATTAATAAAGAGATGTCCTTTTTGTATATATGAATTTTTGAAAGATGAAATTTCTCAAAATCTCAGCTCTGGACAACTGCATAGCTAGCAACGATCTATAGTGATTTCTGATAGGTCTCCTCAAAAGACTTAGGTTGTTTATCATGGCATTTCAGATGACCACAGTTATGTAGCTGACTACACACAATTACTAACCATAGCAATTATATTACCTTTTTGGACCTATTTCTTTTATTTTTCTTTTCTTTTCTTTCTTTTTTAAAGAGAGGTGTCTCTCTCTGTTGCCCAGGCTGAAGTGCTGTGGTAGGATCATAGCTTACTGCAGCCTCTAACTCCCGGGTTCACAGGATCCTCTCATCTCAGCCTTCTGAGTAACATGGATTAGAAGTGGTAAGACACTTAACTTATTTTTTTAATGTATACAGTTCATCTGTCATAACTGTTGTACTCACGCAACAGTCCTTAGTATACCTGAGTGTTTATACTTGCAAATATATGTATGTTAGTGTTGCCCATTTTATTGTGTAAGGGGGCCTATAAAGTATTCTGTCATGTTTTGTATTTCTCAAATAAACCCCTCTTTAAAAATAAATGTCTTACAATTTTTTTTTTTTTTGAGTCGGAGTCTCACTCTGTCACCTAGGCTGGAGTGCAGTGGCACGCTCATGGCCACCACAGCCTTGACCTGCTGGGCTCAGGAGATTCTTTTGCCTCAGTCTCTCGAGTAGCTGGGACTACAGGCATGAGCTACCACCCTCAGTCAATTTTTTTGATTTACTGTAGAGATGAGGTCTCTCCAAGTTGCCCAGGCTGGTCTCGAACCTTTGGACTCAGGCAATCCTCTTGCCTCCACCTCCCAAAGTACTGGAATTAAAGATGTGAGCCACTGCGCTCGGCTTCTTACAATTTTTAAAAATTATTTTTCCCAGAATTATATTTCCAGGATTTCAATCTTTCAAGATGTCAAATTTAGGATTGCGTCTTTCAGGATTATTATCAGCTTCCATTAAGACCCATAAAGTTTAACAGCACAAAGAGTGAATCTTAATATATGAAACTTTTACTTTATCAAATATATAAATTGTATTATGTAATTATATTATAATAATATAATATTGTACATTATAATTATATATATTTATGAGGTACAAAGTGATGCTATAAGTTTGTACACAGTGTGGAATGGTTATGGTTACCATTTATTCCTCCTGTCTAACTGAAATATTTTACCCTTTAACCAATATTTCCCCATTCCCTCCACCGTACCATTCCCCAGCCCCTGGAAGCTACCATTCTGCTCTCTGTTTCTATGTGTTCCATTGTTTTAGACTCCACTTATAAGTGAGAACATGTGGTATTTGTCTTTCTGGGTCTGGCTTTTTCAATTACCATAATGTCTTTCAGATTCATCCATGTAAACACAAATGACAGACTTCTCCTCATTTTTAAGGATTAATAGTACTTTATTGTATATGCGTATACACACACACATACACACACACACACACACACACACACAGCATATTTGTTTAAATTCATTCATCCATTGAAAAACTCTTAGGCTGACTTCAAGACTTTGGCTATTGTGAATAGCACTGCAAAAGCAAAACAACAAAATAGACAAATGAAATTATATCAAACTAAAAAACTTCTGTGCAGAAAATGAAACAATTAACAGAATTAAAAGGCAAGTTATGAATTGGGAGAAAAATATTTGCAAACCATAAATCTGGTAAAGGGTTAATATCCAAAATATATAAGGAATTGAAATACCTCAATAGTGAGAAAACAAATTCATCTATTTAAAAATTGGCATAGAATCTGATAGACATTTCTCAAAAGAAAACATACAAATGGCCAACAGATATATGAATACTCAACATCACTAATCATTAAGGAAATGCAAATCAAAACCACAATGAGATATTCCCTCACACCTATCAGAATGGTTGTTATCAAAAGTATTAAAGATGACAAGAGTTGGAGATCGTGGAAAAAAGGAAACCTTTGTGTGCTGATGGTGGGAATGTAAATTAGTATAGTCATAATGACAAATTTTATGAAGGGTCCTCAAAAACCCAAAAATAGATCTACTATATGATCTAGTTATCTGCTTCTGAGTTTATATCCAAAGGATTTGAAACCAGTGTATTGAAAAATATTTTCAGATTTTAAAAAATTATTTAAGTGCTTGAGAGATCACAGGATAAAAGGCAGACTGTGACAAGAGAAACTAATTGTATTGCAAAGGTATGAAACAACATCACTGAAGTAGGTGGATGTGGTGAGAGTTCTAATCTTAGTATCTTTGGAAATGACTGGAGTTTGTAAGATCAAAAACAAAAGGAACTGCACATAAGCACTGTACGCTGGCTGATAAAGTTATGTCTCATGAGGGTGCAGCTTAACAATTCAAATGCTGCCAGACATTTATTGTAATTGGCCAATTAAGTAAATGAATGGCAGATGGTGGAAGCCAGGTTTTTCACTACTGGTGTGGGAGATTAGAGATAAGCAAAGAAAGGAGAGCTGGAGACATCAGCATAAACTCACATATAGTTGAATATTGATACAGATAGTTACATCTACACATGTATATCCATTGTTTAGTGTACAAACTCATATTTTCTTGCTCTGTTGGCAGCTGAGAAGACCTAGAAACAATGAAACCCCAGTAGTAAGGAACATACTCCGCACCAGATTTTGGTTTTCTGATACCGTTCTTCAGTTAAGGGAGTCAATAAGAAAAATACCAGACAAATTCCAGTAGATGGTCATTCTACAAAATACTGACCAATACACCCCAAAACTGTCAAGGTCATTACAAACAAGGAAAGTCTGAGAAACTGTCACCGTCAAGAGGAGCCTAAGGAGACGTGATGACTCAACGCATGCAGGATCTTGGGATCCTGAGACAGAACAATGTATCAGATTTTTAAAAATCTGAATAAAGTTTTAATGATAACACATACATTACACACATGAAAAATGTTATTAGGAGAAACTGGATGTGAGGTATAAGGGAACTCTGTACTATCTTTACAATTATTCTATAAATCTAAAACTATTCTTAAAAAGTAAAGTCTATTTTTAAAAACCAAAGTAAAGACACAATATAGTAAAAACTGTCCCAGAACTCTTTTCTTCTTTTTGTCCCAGCACAGGCCTCATAGGGAATTGCCCCAGGCTCCTTCCCTCTAGTCCTGCCCTTTCTAGTCTTTTTCTTCACCCAGCAGCCAGAAAAGTGCCTCGGAAACACCAATGCTTTGCCATCACTTCTCTATTTCAAGCTCGTTTATAGATTTCAATTTCTGCCTATACAGGTTCTGAATTCCTTACCATGGAGCAATGCCCTATGTGATCTGGGTGATTTCCCCAGTCCTACATCTTCCACTTGGGCTCACACTTCATTTTCTGAGGTATTGAATTATTTGAGTTTTCTGGTTTCAGTGTTCTCTCTCAGCTCTGCATTTTTGCTCATACTGTGTCATTTATTTCAAATTCTCGTTACCCCCATGCCACTGAGCAAATTTCTGCTTATCCTTAGGTCTCAACTCAGACTTCTTCTCTACCAGAAAACCTCCCCTGAACTCCCAAGACCAGATCAAGGCTGGATATGTTCACAGAGCATCTCCTGGTGCCTGCCCCAGGTTGCATTCCTCACGCTGTGCAGCCATTGCATGTTGGGTGAATGATGAGCTTTCTATCTCGAGAATGGACCCTCAGCCAAGTTTATGATTTTTATCAAAGGGTTCCAGAGACCAGCACCACCTGGTACATTATTCAAATAATGAATTTGAGCAAGACACTTGGGATGGTGAAGGGTCTAGAAGCCTTGTTCTGTAGAGACCAGGGTAGGAAACTGGACATGGAAAGAGATGACCACTCATCACTCCCAAAAGAGGAGGCACTGGGAGGTATATTAGGGATGAAGCTGTGGGGGTCCAGACTAAGATGGAGGGAGTCAGGAAGACTTTACCTGTGCCCTTGTGCTGCCAGTGGCAGGGCTGTGGCCTCCAACTACACAAACAAATGAATCACAGGCAACCAGGATATTATACATTATTATTTCTTAACATAGAAAATCCCACAAATGGGTTTCAGAGAGTCAGTAAACCCTAAAATTGCATACACAATATCACAGGCATCCACATAGGTGGATTGTTCCAGGTGCACCCTATGTGCTGTTACTAGTTCTTTAAGGGATCTGAAAAATGTGAGGAACCACTGAATCAAACAGACCCAGTGGTCCCCAGGGATTTCCTATCAGCAGGATCCTGGGATCCTGGCAAATAGTGCAGGAAGCCCAGATTCCATCATGGCATTCTAAATATTGTCACAGTTGACTTTTGGAAAGGTCCTTGAGACATGCACTAACCATCTTTTCCCTACTCACTAAGGAACCCAAGGTGTCTCCCTGTAGTGTTAACCCTGGCCCACCTGGTCCTGGGGCACCCTCCATTCACCTTAGCTGTCTTAACCACCCAGCCAGCCTTCTCACCCTGCACGGACCCATCTGCATTCCTGGTCCTCCCTCTCTTAGAACTCCCATCTGTGGACCCAGTGATGTCCAAACTGAGCCTCAGCAGGGTTTTACCCAGAATCCACACACTTCCCCAGCCCTAGCCCCTTTCTCTGGACTTTTTCACTTTCTTCTCCATCTACAGTGCTCCATCAACACCTGTGCTGGTGAATGGCTGGTTCCCCACATAGATCAGAGCATCTGATCACAGTGTGGCAACCAGGGACCAAACAATGCCCTTGGCTGGGATATCAGCTGGCTTCACTCTGTCCCGCTTAGCGGGGGACTTCTCCTTGCCCCTCTCAGTAAACACAGGAGTCTATTGCCTATGCAGACAGTGCATGGGCCAACCCTGTGGCAGAAAACCCAAACCTTCCAAGTGCAGAATGGAAATTGCACCCAGGTGACAATGAGATTGCCAGGTTCCTGCATGCAACATGTTCCATTAAGAGATTGTGAAGGAAATAGCAGCCAATTCTGGCCCTTTGTCAGTGGGCTGCCACACAGGGCTGGGAACGGATTCATTCCCTGCCGAAGTTGTACTTTGCACTACAGACCGGCATGGAAGCATTCCCTGTATGTCTAGATAAAGAGCGGGCACTGAGGCTTGGACACAGGGAAGGAGGAAGCTTCCAAGGATCATGTGTACTCTACCTTGTAGGCTGTCCCTGGATCTCCCTTCCATGAGTCAGAAAATCAATTAAGTTCCACGAGACTGGGGGCGTGGGGCAATCAGGATCCACTCATCCAACGCTGGTATCCTACAGGTGGAATGAGCAGAAGAGAAGGAAGCTGGTGTATTAACAGCACACGCAAACCAAGCCAAGAAATTGGACTTGAGGTTTGTTTTAAAAGTCAAAGTCAGTTTCTCCTGGTGACAAGATAGGGTACCTGGCATTGGTCCACACACTTCCAGAAGACACCACACCTAGAGGGGTCTGTCCTTATCTATAAGTAGTCGCACCGCTAGGCAGGGAGATGCCCCATCTCTGCTCCGGAGACCACCATCAGGAGAGAGAGAGAATAGCCACTGTAGCTGACCCTCAGGCTCTTTATCTTCAGAGCAGCACCCCACCTGCAGGATGGCTTCTGGGTAATCCTATATCCTGTATGATCAACTCCCCCTTTTCTCTGTGTCAGAGCCAGGAAGTCCCCACCACTCCACTCAGCTCCCGGCTACTTGATACCACCTGCAACCAGGACCCACCATGTACTCGGAGGACTCTCAGGAGGTCACACCCCACACCCACAAAGACAGAGGGAGCCTCCAACTTCTTGTCCTGTGAGCTTTGCTTTGCATAGTGGAGATCAAGCACAGCTTCATTTCTTCTCTACTGGCCTAAGAATCAGAGTCACCCTGCCACTTCCAGGCCAGCTGACAGCTCCCTGTCTTCCCACCATCTGCCCTGTCCTGCAGGTCAGACACTCCTATCAGAAATGGGAAGCTATAAAGCACAGCTAGTTTACACCAGCCATTTAGGTTGTTAAATGAACCACAGAGACGGAATGACAGAAGACAAATTCTCTCTTCTCCTGGATGCATACTTTAGAGTGGGGACCCCACTCTTTCCTGGCCACCAATCAAGTTTTCACCTTCTGCTCTGCATGGAAGGCAAGGCCCGCCAACTTTCAATTATGAAAAATCCATATCTAGTGCTTTTATTCTGAGAGATAGCTTCTCATGTGCTTGTCAAATAATTAGCCAGACCAGCTCTGGCCGTAATGAACCGTAATGAAGGCTGAGCTGAGGGTGTTCGTTCCAATGCCTTAGGGCTTCTCAAGAGAATTGCAACAAGCCCCTCACTGGGCACAGCTTCCTAATTAACAGTTTGACTTACGAATCCCCCACCCCCATAAATGCCAAAAAAAACTTGCTAAAAAATATTTCAAAAATTAAAAAAAAAAAAAAAACAGTTTGATAGGGACTCTCTCACTCTTGAGAGCTGAGACGTGAAGTCACTGTGGCTCCTGTCTCCTTAGTCCTATGCTGACCCCTGCTTTGTTCTTGGTCTGAAGGAGGTACTAATGGCAACAGTGATCTTCTCTGGATACCATGAGAGGACAAGATGCTGTCCTCCTTTTCTCATCCCTCATTCATTCATCCAGGGCCAATCAGAGCCATCTGTGGAGTGGAGGTGGGGGGAAGCCCAAGTCCTACAAAGCCAATTCCATGCTCTTTGATTGTCCAGCTAGCCTGAGAGAAGAGGCTCCTCAGACAGACCTCAGATAAGACCAAGGACCCAACTATGCTGCTTTAAAATACCAAGTGGTTTGTTAGCCATCCTGGTGGCTAACTAGTCTCACGATTCCAGAAGATGTCACAAGATGTCACTTGCCTAGATAATCCTAAACTGTTCCACCTCTGCTCATTGCCCACCAGCCCCCATCTGTACCCTGCAACTTACAGACATGCATGCAGCCAGTACCAGAGCTGGAGTAGAAGGCAGAGCATCTCCATTTTCTGGTCTCTAGCAGGCAAAGCACTTGACTGTGCTCTCTTGACCCTGCTGTGATGTGGGTGTTGTAATCCCTGTTTTCAGAGGAGAAAAAAGAAGTTCTCAGAGTGAGTGATGTGCCCAAGATTACACAACTAAGGAGTAACTGCATCCATCTAAAAATGTCTTGCCTGGGCCACAGGATCATTAATAAAGATGTCTGCCTCTTTCCTGCAAAAGCACCCTAGCACTCGACTCCTGTGCCCTGGTGTGGTTTGCCCAGGTGGTCAGTGAGAGTCTGAAACACATCCAGCACCTGAACAAGAGGGCTTTGGAGGATTCCAGCTCTCCAACAGCCTGGGCACTGGAGCCTTTCTGAATCTCCAGCATGTGCAGAACACCATGCCAGGTGATGGAAAGGAGGTTGAGAGGTTGCAGGCAGACAGACCCCTGCCTTCCAGGAGCTTCAGATAGGAACAGGAGATAGGCAGGTTCAGGGACAGCCTACCCCAGGGTGGACCCTGAAGAGGAATACCCATAAAGGCCAAGGATGGAAGAGCCTGAGGGCAAGAAATCCATGGAGTTGCCTGTCTGATGGGCTCTCCCTGATTCGGTGGCACTCAGAACAACAGAAATGCCAAAACTGGTCTCATTGTCTGCTCTTCTGAGTGAGCACCTGTCCAGGACAGCTACAGGTGAAACAGACCTTACCAGACCCAAGGCTTGTAAGTCTGTTTGGGGGAAACTCAAACCCTAGAATGCAGGGAGGAGTGAACGGCTGCTATTTTAGGGACAGCTGGTGTCCCTCATGATCAGTGAATCCTTCCTCCCTCCCAGAGACCCAGCCCTCGACAAGAATGGATGGGGGCATGCTCTTTCGGGTCCCTCCTTTGACGCCACCCATTTTCTCCTTCCCAGTGGGGCTGCTGTTCCTGAGCCTCCATCTTGGAGGAGTTTCCTTCCAGAAAGGCCTTTCCCCATCAGCCAGGCAGCCTTCCTCTCTCTCCAAACTGCCCCTCACCATGATTGTGCCCATCCCCCAGAAGGTAACTCTGAGGATGAGACAGGTCGCAGAGTGGATGCCACATGGTGCCCTGGACACAAGAAGCCCCCAACAGAGACAGGAATGGAAAAGAAGGCTAAAGTGAGACCCATCTCTCAAGAACATCTCAGAGAGGAGACATGCTTGGTACCTAGGGACTGGTACCTAGGGATTCTGTTGGTAATTCACTGCAACTTCACTATGAGGTTCCCATGGGTCACCCAGGGGAATACCTTCAGACTTATGCGAATGGTCTGGCTTTCTGTTTAGAGTAGGAGAATGAGACCACCCAAGAAGGTGAAGAATGGTTGGCCTTCATCTTTTTGGTAAGGATGCCTTCAGAATGCAACAAACACTGTCAACCCTACCCCCACAGCTCCTCAATTTTGTTTATACTTTCATGGGATCCTTAGCCCCTGTCTTAACCTGTGTGTGCTGAGATAACAAAATACCACAGATACCACAGACCTGGTAATTTTTAGTGAACAGAAAGATATTGGTCCATAGTTCTGGGGGCTGGAAAGTCAAGATCGAGGAGTTGGCACCTGGCGAGGATCATCCCGTGGTGAAAGGACAAAGAGAAAGCTAGAGAAAAGGACTAAATTTGCCCTTTTATCAGAATTCCACTCCAGTGACAATAGCATGAATCCATTCATAAGGCAAAACTGTCATGGCCTAATCACCTCCCCTTAAGCTCCACCGCCAACACTGCTGCATTGGGGATTAAATTTTTAACTGATGCTCTTATGCTTTTGGGAGAACACATTCAAGCCATAGCAGCTCCCAAAGGCCCTTCATGCTCCTGGCTCTTTTCTTCTTTGGGGTGAGAAGTCCTGGAGCTGAGTAAGAAGGGAAAGGGACCAAGGACAAAATCTGAAACTCATGGGCTCCACTTCAGGCAGTTTGGCCATATTCAGCCATAAGAGAACACCACAGCCCGGGCAGCTTGAACGGCAGACACTGGTGTTCTCATAGTTCCGGAGGCTTGAAGTCCAAGATCAAGCTGTCAGCAGACTTAGTGGTTGGTGAGGGCTTTTTTCCTGGCTTGCAGACAGCTACCTTCTCTCTGTGTCCTCATGTGACAGACAGAGACAGATTTTTTAAAAAGAGAGAATCTCTGGTGTCTCTTCTTATAAGGCCACCAAGCCTATCAGATCAGGGCCACTTCTTACAACCTCATTAAACTTTAATCACCTCCTTAAAGGCTTCGTCTCCAAATACTGTCACATAGGGTTAGGACTTCAACCTATGAATTTGGGGTACAATTTGGTCCATAACAGACTGGACAGCGTTGGTGGGGGCTGTGGATGTAGGCTGAGAAGGGGCTTCTAGATAGAACACCTGGAGAGAATGCTCAGTCAAAGACAGAGGACCATCAGTCCTGTGTCCCTCCATGCTCAGCATAGTATCAAAGGCAGCCAAGGCCCCCAGGAACCCAGGAATCAGGTTGTATTGCTGACACTCAAAACCGAGTAACCACCTCATCCACCTTCCCAACACCAAATATGCCTTGCCAGGTTTATATGATCACTTGATGCTTTATTTTGAAATAATTTCAAGCATGTAGAAAAGATGCACAAACAGTGCAAATAATGCTGATGCAGGCTTCACGCAAGGCTATGGTGGTTTCCATTGTGCTGCTTGGCTTCCTTCTCTCTCTTTCTCTCTCTGTCTCTCTCACACACACATTCACACACACACATGCATCCACACACATGCATACTCATTATTTGTTTCCTGAGCCATTTACAAATCAACTGTCCTTAAATTCTTCAGTGTGTAAAGACCAGGAATTCCTAAAATCAGGACATTCTATAGAATAATCAAGGCACAGTTAGCAACTTAGGATATCTTGCATCAACATGAGGCTCTTTTCTGAACCACACCATCTCCCTGAGGAGACTTGGAAGATGATGCTGCAGCCCTAACTGGGACTCAGTCCCAGAGTACATGTCGTTTCTTGGCTGTTGTCTGCTTGGTCATTTGTGTTTTCCAGGTCTTTTCCTAACACCCAGACATTGTACTTGACAGTGTTTGTCCCATGTTTTTTGATAGTCACAGAGTACAGACTATCCACCCCACATGGACATGGCCTGGAGGACTGTTGCAGATACAGAATTCCAGGCCCCAGGAGACTTAGGGAACAGGCATTTTGGAGGCCAAGGCCCAGGGATCTTTATTATATCAGACTTTCTATTGATTCATCTGCACATGAAATTTTGAGAATTACCTTCACTGTATTAACTTTGGCTTAAAGTTGGGAATGATGGTTTAACGAGGGTGTTGCAAAATCGCTGCCTCCCTGCTCATGGCCTGTGTCTCTAGAAAAGATGCAGTGGAGTCAGTAGAGACTGACTTGTACCTGGAATCTGCAAGTTCTCTTTCTTGGAGCATGGTCCAGGCCAGATCATACCCCAGCCTTCTGCTCCTGCAGTGGGACTCAGCAGGTTCACCCACCTGGGTGGTCTGAGGGTTCAGCAAGTCAGCCAGGGATGGAGCCTATTCTCCTGGCCCCTCTGTTACAAACCCTCCATCCTTGGACACTTGGTGAGTTTTATGAACAGACAATGCATTTCATCACTGGGATTATTATTTTTTTAATTTTGAAATTAATAATCCAAGATTCCTTTACATATTTTATGAAAAACTCTATCTTCCATTTAATGAGCTCTATGTGACTAATCAGAAAATAAAACTTATAAAGTAGAATGATTTAGCTTGTAGAATAAGAAATGAAGGAGAAGAGCAGCCAATTAAACCTAGATGGGCTAGATTTTGAAGGAGTTGACCTTGGGGATGGTTGAGGATGAAGAGTGAGTCTGAGAGAAGATTTGGAGATGGCAAGAGGGTGGGCCACAGCAGTTGAACATGTCCAGGGATGGGCACATGGAAAACATGGTCCTGCAGGTCAGGAACCAGCTGGGGTCCCAGACCCTATGTCCCAGTCCTCTGAGTCCAGCAACCTCCAAGACTGGGGCAGGAGGTGGCTGACCTTGGACACCTCAGGGGAAAAGATGCCCAGGTCTCTCTCCTTATCAAACATGTAGGGGCTTACCAAGCCCTGCAGGGAATACCAGGGAAGGGCAGTGAATCTCCATGCTTTCACCCCAAAAATGTGTTCTCTAGATTTGGTGGCAGACTATTTGCAAGCATACACCAAGCTCTGCCACCTATTTGTTGATTGTTGATTTAGCTTTTAAAGGCTCCAGAGCTGAGCTCCCAGCTGTTCAGGTTGCAGTCTTTAATTCTTTAGTCTGGAGCAGAGTTCCCTTTTGAAATGCAAATTGCCTGGAGCTGAGGCCCCACAGAGCTGCCCTCCAGCATCCTGAGGACTGTGTAAGCAGAAGGAGGCTGATCAGAGAGCACAGGGGGGCGGGTAGCAGGTGTTGAGGCATCATGCAGGGGTTGCCTGGCCACGGTCCTGGACTGGAGTCTCCCTCTCCCTTAAGCTTCTGCCCCCTGTTCTTAGCGCCTGGCATTTTAAGTGGCTTCATAAATGTAAAGGACGTATTTACATAAATGGCCAATAAACATATGAAAAGATGTTCAAACTCAATAGTAATCAAAGATATGCAAATTAAAGCAACAAAGAGATTGATACCTTTTTCTGTTTAGCGAATTGGCAAAGATTAAAAGGAACGATAATCCCTGGTTTGGGCATCAGTGTGGGAAAAGTGGTGGGCACTCTCCCCTCTAGTCCGTGGACTTGTCAAAAGCTTCCGTTTTCCTGGGAGAGATTTAGCAACGTGCAGCCAATGTTAAAAAGCAAAGACCTTTCATATCTTTTCATCTAACAATGCCACTGTCAAGGGTTTATCATACAAAATTATTAAGTGAGATGGCAAGGGGTTATACACTAATATACATTCATCACAGCATAATTTGTTGCAACAAAGAAGGAGGCCATTTAAAGATAAACAAAAAGGAGATTGGCCATTCATTGGAGTGTTTCCTCCTCAACCATTCTAAATAACAGGATAAATTTCTTTTTACTGACATGGAAAAATGGCTTAATAATGCAGGGCTGACTTAAGAAAGTAGGGTGCAAAAACACTATGCATAGAACTCTCCATCCATACAACAAATATTGATTTAGTGCCTACTGTGTGCCTAGAAAATTGTAGGTGCTGAGGTCACAGCATAAAACAAGGCAAAATAAGGTTTTTGCCCATGAGAAGCAAGTGCAGAAAGACAATGTATGAATTCCCAAGGGTCGCTGTAGCAAATCATCACAAACTCGGTAACTTGTAATAACAGAAATGTATGTTTTCATGGTTCTGAAGTCCAGAAGTTCTAAGTCAACTTATGGGCAGGGCCTTACTCTCTGAGGGTTGCAGGCATGGATCCTATCTGCCTCTCGCGGCTTCTGGTGACTCCAGGCATTTCTTGGATTGTGGCCACATCACTCCAATCTCAGCATCAATTTCACATTTCTCTGTGTCCGTTTTTTCTAATTTTCCTCTGCTTAGAAGGACAACAGTCAGTCATTGGATTTAGGAACGAACCTAATCTAGTATGACCTCATCTTGATAACATCTACAAATATCCTATTTATTTCCAAATAGTCACACTCACAGGTACCAAGGGTGAGGACTTAAACATCTTTTTGGAAAGACACAATTCAACCCACATCACCCGATAACTGTAGCTAACAATCTCCTGCTATGAATCTAGCACTGCATGCGGAATATCTCCTTTAACCTTCACAGCAATCCCGTGAGTAAAACAGACTGACAGCCACATTTTATAGGTGAGGTAACTCAGGTGGTTCAGTAACTCACCCAACACTGCAGAACCAACAGTAGGTGGGAGTCAAGATTCTCATTCCCTGACCCCCATGGGCTCCAAAGCAGAGCTCAAGCAACCCTGAAGACATTCCCCAGGCTGTATTGTAGGGCTTCAGGAGGGTGAGATTCAGGGGTAAGGACACCCACTGATCATACATCTCTCTTCCCCCTCTCCAGGCATGGCCCCCATCTTGTTCCTGGAGATAACCAGTCTCTTTAGTTTTCTGACCATAGTTTTCTTGTTTTTCTTTTTAGTTTCACCACCCATGTCTACATCCCTGAAAAGCAAAGCATAATGTTGCCTCTTTTTGAACTTTATAACAATAGAAGCATATTTCATGTGTCCTTTCGGTGCTTCCTCCACTCAGCATTATGGGTTTTAGGATGAATCCCTGTTTTTCCTAGATCTGTGGTTAATTCATTTCTATCATGGAGTATATATACCACAATGTATTGATTCCTTTTGCTGTTGCCGTGCCTTGGGCTTGTCCCTTGTTGAGGGCTGTTACAAGCAATGAGACCTGCTGTGGAGACAGCTGTGGAATGTATCCTGAGGGTCATGAGTGGAGTGCTGGGGTGTACCCCAAGCCAAACTCCAGCCCACATGGTGGGCACAGTCCCCTCCTCCTTAGAAAAGGTCAGAATTGGTCCCAATGGGGCTATATTAGGTTTACTTTCATTTTCTCCTCTATATTTTTATAGTATGCTTACATATCTGAACACGTATTGTTTAAATAATTATTTTGGCATAATGCTAAGAGAGTAGGAAAGAGTCTCATGTTAGAAAGCTTGGACTCAGCAGCCAGACGAATGGATAGCCACCATCCATTCCATGTGTGGCTTTGGGCAAACATGGTCAGCTCTCTGTGCCTGGGATCCTCAGGGTGCCTACTGCGTGGGCAGACAGGGGATTCAGTGAATCACTGTCCCCAAAGGACACAGAGCAAAGCATGGTGTGAGTTCAGTACCAGGGTGCAGGTTTGCTATGATTGCTATTATCATAAAAAGAAAACCACTTCCACTTGGGAAAATTAATAAAGCCACAATAAAAAGCAGATGGACAGACAGCCCTGTGCATAGGGTCCAGAATTTTTTTTTTTTGAGTTGGAGTCTCACTCTGTCACTCAGACTGGAGTGCAGTGGCCGCTCCCGGCCACCGCAGCCTCGACCTGCTGGACTCTGGCGATCCTTCCGCCTCAGCCTTCCAAGTAGCTGGAACTACAGGCGAGCGCTACCACACCCGGCTAATTTTTTGATTTATTGTAGAGATGAGGTCTCACCAAGTTGCCCAGGCGGGTTTCAAACCCGCTGGCTCAGGCATTCCACTCACCTCAGCCTCCCAAGGCACGGGATTACAGGCTGAGCCACCGAGCCCGGCTGGGTCCAGCATTTTTTGTGGGACACAATATAACTGCCGTTTCCCCAGCAGAGTGGCACGGGTTGGATGGAGCCTCCACACTGGTCTCCAGGATTGTGTGTTTTGCTCTGACCCAACCTCACTGTATGTGGATTCTGATCTCATGGGGCCCAGCTTCTACTAGAGAAACAAGTTCTCTCATCTCAAGGATCCCAGAGTTAGACCAGGCACAGACTGGGATGGATGCTGCCTAGTAAATTAAGCTGCTGACACCATGTGGTCCAAGCCAAAGCCATGTGTCAGAAACTGACTGATGATGGGGTTTTATATAGCTCAGGACTCAGTGAGGTGGCCATACTCCTGGGTCTCTGACCACCTTCAAGGCAGCAGTGTTGGCAAAAGTGGTTCTTTGCACTTAAATGCTATCAAGGGCTAACTGCACTCCCCAAAATTCACATGTTGAAACCCTAACCTCAACACCTCAGAACAAGACTGTATTTGGAAACAGGGTTTTTAAAGAAATGATTAAGTTAAAAGGAAGTCATTAGGGTGGGACTTAAACCAATAGGACTGGTATACTTATAAGAAGAGGGGATGAGGACTCAGACACTCACAGAGAGACTCCCACATGAAGACACAAGGAGAAAACGCCGTCTACAAGCCAAGGCGAGAGACTTTAGGAGGAACCAGCCCTGCTCACACCTGGATCTTGAACTTCTGGCCTCTAGAACTGTGAGGAAATAAATGTCTGTTGTTTAAGCCACCCAGTCTGTGGTACTTTGTTAAGGCAGCAGAGCAGACGAATACACCTGCATGATGTCTCTTCTAAGCTCAGCCTGACTCTTAATAAACTGTTTCTGCTTTGGCTCAAAAATGGGTTGATTTCGCCCATTTTCTTCTTTCTTTCTTTTCCTCCTCAAATCTCCGTGGGTCCCTGTGGCCACCTGATCATTGAGGCTGATGGGGAGTTTTGCCAGGATTCCTTGTTTCCTTGGGAAAGCACGGGCTTCATGCACTATGTGAAAGCCCAGCAGGTGTAAAGACTGCATACCTGCACTTGGGCAGACTGGCTGCAAAAGCAAGCAGTGCCTTATGCCTCCACATGGCTCTGTGTGAGTCAGGGTATCTTTCAAAAACCATGTTCTCAGCCAGGCTTGGTGGCTCAGCCTATAATCTCAGCACTTTGGGAGGCTGAGGCAAGTGAATTGCCTGAGTCCATGGGTTCGAGACCAGTTCAGGCAACCTAGCGAGACCTAGTCTCTACAATAAATAAAAAAATTAGCCAGGCATGGTAGCATGTGCCTGTAGTTCCAGCTACTCGGAAGGCTGAGGTAGAAGGATCTCTGGAGTCCAGCAGGTCGACGCTGGGGTGGCCGTGAGTGTGCCACTGCACTCCAGCCGTGGCGACAGAGTGAGACTCCAACTCAAAAAAACCACAAAAAACCCTACCATGTTCTCCTCTGTAGAATGTGGATCTAAGTGGTGCCTGCTTGGAAGGGTGTTATGTGGTTTAAGTAAAATAACCATTGAGTCTAGCCAAACTGCACACACTAGCATGACTAGGCAAGACAGAATCTCCTCTGTTGTCATAGAAGGAAGAAGAGAATCCAGCAGTTGTGACTGGCCCAGCTGGCAGGGTCTGTGTGCCTTACAGTGCCTGAGAGTAAGGGCTGAACCAGCAAGACCAGACTTTCAGGGTCAGTGAGAACTATTGAGCCAGGCTCTTTGCTGATATTCAGTTAAATTCCAAATAAGTTGCTCAGTTTTGTGAAGTCCAAGGTTACAGGAAAATAAAGGCAAATGGTCCATTTTACGATTTCACATCAGTCACCAACACGTGGGAAATGGGCACCTCACCATGGAGATGGATGGATTAATCTTCCGTATGTACATTTATATCCTTCCTGGCTCAGGGAAAAGCTCCTGTCTTTGCCTTTGCCTTTCATGGGATTTGTCTCTCTGGAGGGGTCAGTTTCCCCAGTAATGGTCAGTGAAGTGGGGTCCGGTCTTAGGGAACAGGTTTCCCTGGCATTTGACAAGTATGTGCAACTCTACTCCATGCCAATGTCCTGATTCAAGCAATGGCCAGCTCCACTCGACTCCCTTATTTTGCCTTTATCTCCCCATAAGTCACCATCCCGACAGCAGCCAGAGGGAGCTGCCCCTCCTCAGTTGGTCTTCTCTGCTCAAGCCCCACCCCCCCCACAAAAGAAAGAAAGAATTTAGTAAAATATTAAGGGACAATATTGAGCTGTCATAGAACTTTTCCATAGGTGGCTTCAATGTCAGAAAAGTTTGGGAAAATATCCACAAAGACTTCAATAAAAAAAGAACACTATCAGAGAAACAGCCAGGTTTCACATGGTCCTGACTCTCCATGCTCCCACCAATCTCTGACCTTACCTCCTGCCACTCCTCCATTCCTCCACAGCTTCTTCTACTTCACCTGGACCATGAAGACTTCCCAATCCTGAGGCCCCTGCAGTTTTGGCCACTTCCTTCCTCAGTTACCCTCAGGGCTCAACCTTTATGTTTTTCAGGTCTTTGCATAAATGCTGTCATCTATATAGCCTCTCCTGGTCTCCTACTGGGGAAGAACCCCAACCCTAGTACCCCACCTCCAAATCCTCACACCCTCAACCCTCCATACCAGTACTCCCACCCAGCACCCGCACCCCAGCACCTGCACCCTAGTACACCAACCCCAGCACCCCCGCGCCTTGCCTGTTCTATTTTTCCCCACAGTGCCCTCTGCCATCTAACATATTTAACACTGTATCTTCAGAAATGGGCTTTGGTCTGTTTAATGAACGCTGAATCCTTAGGACCTATAACAGGTAGGGGAAGAGCTGCCCTGGATTTTCACCTTTCTAATCCTGAGTTCTGTGAGACACTGCTCAGGGTACTTCACCTCCCTGGGACATAGAACTCCTTACAAATTTCCTGAACTGAGAATCACCATGACAATGTGCTGTCTCTCCTCTCCTGATGCAGGTGAAAAAACAAGGAGATTGGAAAAGAAGTAGAAATAATAGCCTTATGCAATGAGGAGTATCAATTACTTTGAACTTTAATATATTTATAAAATCCAAACATTAGGAGAGGTAGTCATTAGATAGGGGCAAGTGATAACAGGTCCACATCTACAGACCTTGAAAGAATCAGCAGAGCTCACATGTTTTCCAAAGCAGTTGACTTACTCTGAGGGCTGACACTAGCTGCTCATATGAAACAATACAAAGAGGTACCTGGACTGGCTACAGAAGATTCCCTAAAACTACTGATACCAAAAAGGATCACAAAGTGGGGAGTAAACAAAGATAAGTTTAAACAGTCTCAAATATGATTTTTTTTTTAAAAAAGAAACTGTTAAGTGAGAAGTAGCTTTGAAGCTACTGCTATAATGAGGAGAAGGGAAGCTATGAATCATCTCACACAATATATCACATGCATACCTGCACAGACCTACACACATATACACACACTCATGCAAACCCTGTATCATACAGGGTTTAACCATGAGCCAGAGAGAGAAAACAACCTACTGGCAAGTACATACACTTTGGGCCCCTTCTTTACACTGTCTTTTAAACAAATATTTGGCCTGAAACTACCTCTCCATATTCAAACAAAAATAAAAATAACAAGAATAAATAGGAATCATGTAGAGGAGGAAACTAAAAATATACTACTGAAAAATTTGGCCAGGGAGCAGACCAAAAAGTATTATAAAGAAAAAAATAGTATCACAGGGATATAAATATTGTAGTTTTTAAGAAGTGTGAAAATAAATCAGAAAAATCAAGGCCTTAAAAGCCAAGACACAAAAGCCCAGGGAAACAATAATAAAACAGAAGAAAAAGATAAAAATAAGTTGCTAGACCTTGGAAAGAAATGACAAAGGGCAGTAAAGCCATCACAGAGAAGGCTGCATTTGAAGCATCATAAGGATGAATAGCCATAGCCAGGGGAAAAATAGGCATAAAAACTTGAGTAAAATAAAATTGCTTAAGTTTTAAATATAAGAAAGAATATAATAGTTATGAAAGACAAAGAAGATTTGCAATATACATATAATTGTTAGCCTTTAAGAAGTGAAATTACTAGATTTGAAAGATAAAGAAGTAATACTGTGGGAATCTACCTCCCACCAAAAAAATTTAGTAAAATATTAGGAGGCAACATTGAGCTGTCATAGAACTTTTCCATAGGAGGCTTCAATGTCAAAAAAGTGTGGAGCAATATCCACAAAGACTTCAAAGAAAAAAAGAACACTATTGCTCAACTGTTTTATACCCAGCTAAACTATTATTTAATTATAAAGATAATTTTTATATAGTCAAGAACTCTCATAAACTTTCTTGAAGACATTGCCAAAGAACAATACTCAGCCAGCTAAGAGATTAGTAAAAAAGCTATGGTTCACTGGTAGTGAACTTTTTATGAATACTTACACATTAATACTAAGGCTAAAACTATAGACATGATGGTTGGCACAGACAATACATATTCTAAGTCATAACAATGTCTAAATAATTACATAACTAACTAAGCAGTAGGTGGGTCGAAAAGGTAAGTTAGAGGTTGAATAAACAATTATCTCATCATCATTTTTAGAACAAGAGATCAAACAATGTGGTTTAAAGCTCTTGAATCAAATAATAGAGGTATGATTATATTATTTAAGTATATAAAAATGATCAGTAAAATATGTAAGAATAATTACATAGCTAGTGACACTGAGAATCTTATGCTTGCCCTGAAGGCTCTCCAACTCCCTGGTTTACAGTTGTGTTTGGTCAACGGGGAGACCCAAAGAGAGATAAAAGAGATGGAAAAGAGTAAGGTGAGGGAGTTTATGCCCCATGTTCCCTCCCTTGAACTGCTGTGTTCTTTGACAGGAGGTCACTACTTCTGTCAAAGTCATTACTTTAGCCATCAGGTTTACCTTCCAGGTTCCAGTAATCCCTTCCTCCAGAGGTCCATTTGGGCTAAGTGCTGGCTCTTCCTACTTGAAATTCACAGGGGAAGGGGAGGCATTTGCTTTCCAGAGAAAGCAATGAAAGGAGGGAAAAGGCACAAAGAAATTCAAATAACAGAAAAAATGGCATAACATAAAAAATGTGTATACAAAGAAAATATTCAAATACAACATTGTAGCAAATGTAAAGACATTTAAAAAACAGCCTATGCCAAATATGATATATATCCATGGTAAAGAAAAAGACAGCCTTGGTATCAGATGAAAACCAAAGTTATCTTGGTGTAGCTATATTGAAAACAGAATGAAAGTTTTAGAAATTAGGAAGGCCATTTTACAATGAAAGAGTTGAATCCAGCCGGGCTCGGTGGCTCAGCCTGTAATCCTGTGCCTTTGGGAGGCTGAGGTGAGTGGATTGCCTGAGCCTGCGGGTTCGAGACCCACCTGGGCAAGCGAGACCTCATCTCTACAATAAATCAAAAAATTAGCCAGGCGTGGTAGCGCGCGCCTGTAGTTCCAGCTACTTGAAAGGCTGAGGTGGAAGGATCGCCGGAGCCCAGCAGGTCGAGGCTGCGGTGGCCGGGAGTGGCCACTGCACTCCAGTCTGGGCAACAGAGTGAGACTCCAACTCAAAAAAAAAAAAAAAAGAGTTGAATCCATCAGAAGAACATTTTGTATGCATATAACAGCTTCAAATTTTATAATGCCAAAGTTAATAGAACTGCAAAGAGAAATAGACAAACCCACCCCCATC
>CAUYQG010197025.1:0-12309 GCA_963574415.1 Tarsius wallacei
TTTTTTGAGTTGGAGTCTCACTCTGTCGCCCAGACTGGAGTGCAGTGGCCGCTCCCGGCCACCGCAGCCTCGACCTGCTGGGCTCCGGCGATCCTTCCGCCTCAGCCTTCCAAGTAGCTGGAACTACAGGCGTGTGCTACCAAGCCCAGCTGATTTTTTGATTTATTGTAGAGATGAGGTCTCGCCAAATTGCCCAGGCGGGTCTCGAACCCGCGGGCTCAGGCAATCCACTCACCTCAGTCTCCCAAAGGCGTGGGATTACAGGCTGAGCCACCGAGCCCGGCTATAAAATAATTTTTTAAAGAATCATTACACTTCAAGAAGTACACACCTACATTTTATCCTCCAGAGTGCTAAAATCTCATACAAACTTTAAAATCAATGCTGATTGATATATTGTTGTAAGAAATGAGTTAATAAAGGTTATTTTTTAAATTCTAGAAGCCTTACTCTGAAACTCAAATTTTCAAATGACAAACTCAACACTATTTTAAACATGGCGGAAAAGAATGTATACAATGGAAATATCTAAGGCAACCTTTACAATCTAAATGCTCATTTATAACACATACTCTTAAAAAGAAAGAAACAAAAAACCCACTTAACTCCCAAATTTTGAATTACCAAAAGCAAAAGGGGTATAAATCAGAAAACCAAGTCCAAATGCCTTTCTCCTATTGCTCTACTCTCTCACCTTGAATGTAGAGTCCATATTCTGCCTACCTTTGTATCCTGAGCACCTGACACACAGTCAAGGTTAAATAAATGTGTCCTGAATGAACACAAGAAATAACAATTTAAAAAATATTCAAATATGGTCTCATCAAAATTATCTGAGACTTAAGGGCATCTTTAAGTAAGTATATTCAGTTAAGGCAGAGTTACCTAAAATGATGTCTTGGCCTACATCAAACTTTGGATCAAAGAGTTCAAGGAAATTATTCACATACTTATTGAACAGAAGCGATTTTTCTATTATCAGTATTAGTGAAACAATATCAACATCATAATACAGTACTAGAATCAAGTCAGTATTTCCTGATGCCCATGAAAGTAGCACTAATGACATGTTGGCAAAATGGCCCTGCTTGCCTCAGAAAATAGAGGCAGTAATTATTACCCTCTGACCCCATTCCAGACTTGAGGGAGAATATCAAAGGCCAGAATATGTTACTAGCATGAGCAGGTTTCTGATCTTTAATAAATCCTAAGCATCTACCAGGCATTTGTGGGGTGGAAGAAAAATAAGACTCAGCCCATACCAGAAGTACCTCATGGACAAAGGGGAATGTGTCATGGGCTACAAAAAATAGGAACTCAGAGAAGTGACAAATTAACCTGGGAAGCTTCAGTAAGCTTCACAAAGTGCATGACATTTGAGCACAATCTTTAAGTTTGAATGTAAATTTTCCAAGAAGAAAATGGATTTAGGGAAGATACTTCAGGTCAGTGGTTCTCAACATGGAAACCACAGCCCCTAGGAGTCAGCAAGACCCTTCTAAGGGACCCAGATGAAAGGTCTATGAGGGGGAACTAAAAAAGACTCAGATTTTATTTATAAAAATTGTATATTTATTCTTATATGTTCAAACTTCAGTCACCTTCAAAGTACTCCCCGTTTGATGCAATACACCTACTGAGATGCTTTTTCTACTGCTCAAAACAGTTGTGTGTGTTTTTTTAACTTTAAAATTTTTTTATTTTAAGGATGTGGGGTACAATTCAAGGTTAGGTATACAAATGTTCACTATGCAGGTACCTTTGCTGATGAAGTGTACCCCTCCTCCCCTGGCAGTTTTTTGCTACTGCCAATCCTGCCTCCCCCCACCCGCCCCCGCCCGGCAGTTTCTTGCTACTGTCAATCCCTTTCTTATACTATTATGATAATTGCTCAAGGTCTGCTTATGAGTGAGAACATATGGTACACTGTTCTTTGTTTCTGTGATAGATCACTGAGTATGACAGAATCTAAATCCACCCAAGTTGCTGCAAAGTCCATATGCTTGTCCTTCTTTACGGCTGCAAAATATTCCATTGTATATATGTACCACATTTTTTCATCCAGGCCAGCTTTGATGGGCAGCATGGTTGGTTCCAAGTTTTTGCTATTGTGAATAGAGCTGCAACAAAGATGCATGTGCAGGTATCTTTTTTGTAGAGTGATTTGAGTTCCTCTGGGTATACTCCCAATAGGGGATTGCTGGGTCATATTGAAAGTCAATTTCTAGTTCTTTCAGAAATCGCCACACTGTCTTCCAAAGAGGTTGCACTAGTTTGCATTCCCACCAGCAGTGTAGAAGCATTCCTTTTTCTCGGCATCCAAAACAGTTTTTTAATTCAGACATTTTATTGCCTTTTAGTGCTTCTGCCATTTTTTGTTTCAGCTCTTCCACACTGGCAAAACATTTCTCTTTGAGGACTTTTTCATCTGAGAAACAGAAGTTGCTCAGGGCGAGATCTGGTGAATAGGGAGGGTGGACCATGGGGGTCATGCCGTTTTGGGTCAAAAACTGCTGAACACTCAGAGCAGTATGGGCAGGTGCACTCATAAATCACCCATCATGAAATGGGCAAACATGTTGAAAGAAGCTCTAAAATATTTTTCACTGAAGCCAAATGCAGCCTCTCACTATAATGCTAGCAGATACACTGATGTCAATGAGTTCTTAGAATACTTAACTAGCAGAGGAAGCCTATGCTACAAGGGGTTCACCCCCCAAAATAAAATTCTGGGGTTTTTTGCCCCCTCCCCTTGTATATGAAGACTGTTTCATAATAATGCTAACTCATTACTTATCCCTTAGTTGTGTTGACATTTGCACTGATGGTGCAGAAGTAATGGTGTGTAAAACTGCTGGTGCCTTAGCACCAAGCATGGCAGCAGTGGCACCAAACTGTACTTGCAACAGTGTTCTTTGGGATATGTATATATTATTTGGTAAACCAACATTTTCCAAATGACAAATGCATGATATTGCAAAATAATGCATGGGTAAAAGATCCATCCAAAGTGAATACGAGACTGGCCAGTGGTCCTTAATGTCATAGACTAGTTAATTAACAGGTGTCATACTCATATTGGAACTAACCTTTAAGAAACTACCACTTGTTGAGTTTTGGTATGTTAAAGAAGAATGTCTTCACAATTATCTGAAAAAGTTATAAAAATACTCAATCCTTTCCCAACTACATGTTTGTTAGAGATTGGATTTTCTTCTTATCTTTCAAATGAAACATCACATCACAACAGAATAAACACAGAAGCAGATTTACATTTTTATAAATGTGTCTTTGATTAAGTTAGGCATTAAAGAAATTTGAAAAAATGTTTAAAAAGTTACTCTAATAATTTTGTTTTGTTTTAGAAAATACAGATTTTTTTCACAAACATATATTACTTAAGACAACATATAACGGATTTATTGCTATTTTAAGTAAATTAGTAAATATTTTTAAAAATTTTCATTTTAATTTCTAGTATGCTACATGTCAATGGTCTACAGTACATTTAAGCAAAGGTCTTTGGGGCTATTCAATATTAGAGGAACTAGCTTGAATAAAGGCAAAGTTAATGTAAAGGTAATACAGTGAGTTCCTGAAGTGGACACAGACATAGCTCCTCTGAGGAGGTGGCTGGGGATGATGGTAGAAATGAAAACTGGGACAATTATAAAAGAAACTGTATACCCCGATAAAAACTTTGGACTTTACCCTTTGTTTTGAGGGCTTTCAAATTTTCCTGATTATATAACCCAGGTCAGAAATACATCATTGGCTACATCATGAAATAACACAAGAGACAACTTCACAAGGATATCTGGCTGCTTGCCATAATCATCACATATCTCAAAAACCAGATTCATACAGTGTTAAACACATGTATATTTATACAGATCAATAAACTAGAGCAAAATTATACAGAACAATACCTTTTTTTTTTTTTTTTTTTTGAGTTGTAGTCTCTCACTCTGTCGCCCAGGCTAGAGTGCAGTGGCAGGCTCACAGTCACCGCAGCCTTGACCTGCTGGGCTCAGGTGATCCTTCTGCCTTGGCCTTCCAAGTAGCTGGAACTACAGGCACGTGCCACCATGCCTGGCACATTTTTTGATTTATTGTAGAGACGAGGTCTCGCCAAGTTGCTCAGGCTGGTCTCGAACCCGTGGGCTCACACAATCCTCTCACCTTGGCCTCCCAAAGTGCTTGGATTATAAGTGTGAGCCACCACACCTGTCCTAAACAATACCTTTACAAAATGTATTCTCCTATTTTATTTTCTATTTCACTAATTTGAATTAACTGCTCAAAAATAGCTTATAACCTATAATTTATAACCCATTGTTCTATGTAGCAGAGACTCAAGGGCCAGCAGATTTTCACCCAGGGAAGTGACATGATCACATTTGCATTTTTAGAATCAGAGTGTGGTGTGGAGGGTAGAATATTCAGGAGAGGGCCGTAATTGTCCAGGGGAGCTATGGTAGGAATATGGCCTGAGTCAGAGGATTGAGCAGAGGAGCCAAATCTGAGAGAGAAGAGACCATGAGGATATGAAGGCAAGTTGAATGTAGTGATTCCAGAATGAGAAAGATACATCCACAGAGACTCTGAGGAAGTGTAACTTAGGAGAACTGTGTGACTGCTGAGGCCATCGGCAAAGACAGAACATGCAGGAGAGTGATAGGTTTGTAGGGCATGAAGATGAATGTAAAAATAAACCAATTTCGTTTTGATGAGTTTTAGACGGGCTGAGTTTCAGAGGCCTGCAAGATGTTCAAGTAGTGATGCCCAAGAGGAAAACAGAAACTTCATTCTGTTGAAGTGGAAAGAATTCATGTCTGGAAATACAAAAATAATTTATCTGAGATCTCCACACTGCCATTTTAGGAACACTGTATTAGTCCTCTCAGTTTTGCATTAACACTATTAAGTGCATTATTTTTGAGCACAAATAATACACTATTTATACCAGTTTATGAGAAACAGCTAAGGTTCTGGAAGGTACAGTATCCCTAAAACAATAAAACAAACCAAAAAAACCACCTACCAGTTTTAAGTTTCAAAATAAGTTCACAAAGGACATTATATTGTGGCATTTCCTTAACATGACTCAATTATACACAAGAAAGGCAGCACACATGGTCCTTGTCAAAATGCGCCACAGCACTAGGAGATGTCACTGCTAAGAAAGTCTGTTTCATAACAGTAAGAGCTCAGCATGCAGAAGGTTATAATGACTATATGAGACAACTGTGAGAGGGTGTTACGCTTTTTTTTTAGGTCTAAGAAGAAAGGACACAAATGCCTATATTATATGAGTGGAGAAATCTTAAATTCATACGCGTTCAAAATGTAAGGCATATACCCCAATTCAAATCATTTACTTCAACATTCTTCCTGTCAAGCTTACTTATTATTACTAAGTATGTGTTTAATAGCAACAAAGTCTTTGATACAAGGCATTTTACTTGAAAAAGATAACAAACTTTGTATCTATTAAAATGTGGCACACAGTATAGAAATCAAGAATCAAACTGGTCAGTCTTGCAAACACCACACACTACATAAATAACCAATTAAGCAATCAAACATATCAGAACTTATCCATCATATCACACAAGTTCATTACTGAGGAACTGTACATATTTTATTCTGGTACCAACCCATATAGAACACTACTATTTAATGATTTTAAAAAACAGGGCTAAACATTATTTTTAACACACATAGTACTTTAATTGACATATATGTATATATATATGTATATGTATACACACACACTCTCACTCTGTTATACAAAAAGCAAATTTCACAGACCACAGAGAAGAAACACAGATAAAATTAATGTGATAAATTCCATGAGAAATAACATAAGAGTCAACTTCACAAGGAAATCTGTTTGTTTGCCATAATCAACACAAATCTCAGAAATAGATTCATATAGTACTAAACACATACAAAATGTCTGGGATCAGATATCATATAAACAACTTCCTGCTGCCACTAAAATGTTCCCTAATAACCTGCTTGAACAGTTCAGTGACCAAAAACTGCTCCCAGACTCAGACTTGTCAGCAAAATGTTTATGCTTCGGTTTCTCTGTCCAAGAAAGCCGAACACATCAATGAAATGCTACCAGTCTCAGCAGATGCAACCCTGTGGGGGCTCCCAAGCAATCTAAACACAGGGTCTAGAGAAGGCAGCTTGCGGCTCATCGTTTGGGGAACACCAGGTACCTCAATTAAACAATAGCAGTTAGCAGATCAGAGAAGAGATGCAAGGAATCCTCCAGCTCATTCTTTGTCCTGAACATAGTATTTAATTATAGCCAAAGACTAAGCAGAAGTTTAAATTACAAGTCTAACTTCCTGTTTTGTAATTTTTAATGACTAGTTTGCCCCAGTGGAGGCCAAGTTATATGGTTATTGTGTCTATTCAGGTGTGCTCTGTTTTATGCAACAGATACTTACTCTGGTATCTAGTATTTCTAAATAGAGAAAGGAGTGAATCACTTTTTTTTTTTTGAGTTGGAGTCTCACTCTGTCGCCCAGGCTGGAGTGCAGTAGCACAATCACGGCCACCCCAGCGTCGACCTGCTGGGATCCGGCGATTCTTCTGCCTCAGCCTTTCAAGCAGCCGGAACTACAGGTGCGCGCTACCACACCCGGCTAATTTTTTATTTTTATTGTAGAGATAAGGTCTCACCAAGTTGCCTGGGCTGGTCTCAAACCCATGGGCTCAGGCAATCCACTTGCCTCGGCCTCCCAAAGTGCTGGGATTACAGGCTAGCCACCAAGTCCATCCCACATATTTATGATTCTATTAATGCTTCCAACAATGACAAATATCCTCACTGTAAATTAAACTCCTTTTTAACTTTAGATTTCCCTGACTCACTATCAGTTGGCCTTCTCCCAAGCATCAAATTGTCTGTAATTCAGCATTAAAAGACACCATAAAACCAAACCAGTTAAAAGGGCTTGGTAGATTAGTCCTTTGTGAAGTGAAAAAAATCTATAACATAAATAGTAATCTTATGTTTTTATTCTTATATCTGTGGTGTTCTCAGGTATTTTTCTTACCTCTGGTTGATATTTTGAAGAAATTCCGTTTATTTTATTCAACATTCTTTGAAATACACAGCCACTGTGCTAAGTCTTGGGATTACAAAGTTTAAAAACATGGTCTGAACCGGGCTCGGTGGCTCAGCCTGTAATCCCACGCCTTGGGAGACTGAGGTGAGTGGAATGCCTGAGCCCGCGGGTTCGAGACCCGCCTGGGCCGCCCAGGCAACTCTCATCTCTACAATAAATCAAAAAATTAGCCAGGTGTGGTAGCACGCACCTGTAGTTCCAGCTATTTGGAAGGCTGAGGCGGAAGGATCGCCAGAACCCAGCAGGTCGAGGCTGCGGTGGCTGGGAGCGGCCACTGCACTCCAGTCTGGGCGACAGAGTGAGACTCCAACTCAAAAATAAATAAATAAATAAATAAATAAATAAAAATAAAAACATGGTCTGTATCTCCAAAAATCCTACAGTTTAGTGAAAGAAAAAAAAAATAAAGTAATAAAGTGTAAAATATGCCATATAAAATGATATACATGGGTTAAAAGTATAGTACTTAAAGGAATGATTAACCAATTGCTTGAAAGATGCAATCAACCAAGACTCACACAAAGAGAAATAGATAATCTGAATTGGCCTACATCTATTAAATAAATTGAATCAATAATTAAAAACCATTAAAAAAGCACCAGGCCTAGATGGTTCCACCAATGAATTTTTTTTAACTTTTAACTTTTTTATTTTAAAAAGATGAATTTTACCAAACATTTAAGAAAAAAAATTATACCACTTCTCTACAATCTCTTCCAGAAAATAGAAGCAGAAGGAACACTTCTTAACTTACAAGGCCAGCATTACTCTAAAATCAAAACCAGATAAAGTCATTACAAGAAAGAATAACTAAAGACAAACATCACTCAGTAACACAGATGCAAAACTTTTCAACAAAATATTAGCAAATCAAACCCAACACTGTATAAAAATAATTATATGTCATAACCAAGTGGGACTTATTCCATGTATGCGAGATTGTTTCAACATTTGAAAACCAATTAATGTAATCTTTTATATAAACAAATTAAGTAAAAAAGCATATAATCATATCAATAGAAGTAGGAAAAAAGCATTTGACATAATTCAATACCCATTATGGTTAAAAAAAAAAAAACAAAAAACTCTCAACAAACTAAGGATAGAAGAAAACTTCATCAACTCAGTAATGAACATCAACATCTATAAAAACAAAACAAAACAAAACCTATAGCTAATGTCATACTTAATGGTGAGAAACTAAATGCTTTTCTCTAAGATCAGGAATAAGGAAATGCTGTCCCTTCCTATTCAATATCAAATTGGAAATCCTAGCTAATGCAGTAAGACAACAAAATAAAAAAATTAAAAAAAAGATTAGGAAGGAAGAAATAAAACTATCTTTGCTGACCTTACACTTTTCACAAAACTTAATTCAAAATGGATCATGGACTTAGATATAAAACATAAAGTATAAAACTTTTAGAAATAGAAAAAGAGAAAATCTAGGTGGACTTGGGTTTGGTGATTCATTTTTTGATGCAACACCAAAAATCACAGTTCATGAAATAAAAAAATGATAAGTTGTATTTCATTAAATTAAAAACTTCTGCTCTGTGAAGGACATTGTTAATGAAATAAAAAGACAAATGACAGACTGAAAGAACATAACACAAATCAAAAAGGACTGGTATCTAAAGTATACAAAGAACTCTTTACCTTAAAGTTAGAAAGGAAACAACCCAATTTAAGAATGGGTAAAAGGTCTGAAGAAACACCTCACTAAAGAAGATAATAGAGATGGCAAGTAAGCATATAAAAAGACACTCAACAGAATATGACATTAGGGAACTGCTAATTAAAACAGCAATGAGATCTGGCACGGTGGCTCAAGTCTGTAATCCCAGAACTTTGGGAGGCCGAGGTGAGGGGACTGCCTGAGCCAGCGGGTTAAAGAACAGCCTGGGTAACTTGGCGAGACTTCATCTCTACAATACATTTAAAAATTAGCCGGGCATGGTAGCACACACCTGTAGTTCCAGCTACTTGGAAAGCTGAGGCGGAAGGATCACCTGAACACAGCAGGATGACGCTGGGGTGGCCGTGAGCGTGCCACTGCACTCCAGCCTGGATGACAGAGTGACTCCAACTCAAAAAAACAAAACCGAAAAACCCCACAGCAATGAGATGTCACTACACAGCTAATAGGTATTCTAATAGATTGGCTGAAATTAAAAAAACTGGCAACACCAAATAGAGGCATGGATGTGGAGCAAGAGGAATGCACAGTCATTGCTAGTGAGAATACAAAATGATAGCACCACTTCTAAAGACAGGCTGATAGCTCCTTACAAAACTAAACATAGTCATATCATACGATTCAGCAATCGTAAATACTCCTAGGTGTTTACCCAAATGAGATTAAAACATGTTCACAAAAATAGCATGTACACAAATGTTTATAGCACCTTTTTAAAGAATTGCCAAAAAACTGGGAACAACCAAGATGTCTCTGTAGGTGAATGATAAACAAATTGTGGTACAACCAACTGAATGAATATTATTTTGCAATTTTAAAAATACCGACACGAGGGGCTGATTTAAAAACAAGAAAGTAAAGAAAGAAAAAAGAAAACTTCACCCTATGGTCTAGTAGTTAATAATTGATGATTTTGCCCACAGCCCAGTTTCAATTCCTGGTCAGAAAACCAGTCCCATGTGTTTAAAAGCCAGGTGCAATGGCACATACCAACTGCTAAGGAGGTTGAAGTTGAGAATTGCTTGAGGCCAGCAGTTCAAGGCCACCCTGAGCAACACAGTGAGACTCCATCTCTAAAAAAATAAAATAAAATGAATACTTCTGGTTTGTGAGATGATGATGATGATGATGATAATCATCATCATCATATAGGAACGATCAGCCAGATACAGTGATGACACCTGTAGTCCCAACTACTTGGGAGGCTGAAGTAGGAGGATTGCTTGAGCTCAGGAATTTGAGACCAGTCGGGGTAATATTGCAAGATCCCATCTCAAAAAGATATGGCAGAAGCCTAAATGCAATATTGTTCAATGAAAGAAGTCAATCTGAAAAGACTACATACCATATGGCTCCAACTATATGACATTCTGGAAAGGGCAAAATCAGATATAGTAGAAAGATCAGTGGTTTCCAGGGGTGAAGAAGTAATGAATATGTAGAAAACAGATAAATTTTAGGGCATTGTAAATACGATGTATGTATGTATGATATTGTAGTGGTGAACACATGACTTTATGTATTTGTCAAAACCATAGAGTGTACCACACCAAGAGTGGACCCTAACATAAACTATGGACTGTTAACAATATAGTAGATAATAATGTATTGATACTGGCTCATCAATTATAACAAATAAACCACACTAATGCAGTATATTACTACTTTTAACAATGGGGAAACTGGGAGAGGCAAAGTGTGTATATGAAAGCTGTACTTATCTGCTCAGTTTTTCTGTAGACATAAAATTGTCTTAAAAAGTCTATGGATTTTAAAACTATAAATACATAGTTCAAAAGTAGAATATTTCAGAGCAATTCACTCTTGGGAAAGAAAAGGAGGAGGCTCAATAGCACAGTGACTGTAACAGAGATGCTTAAGTAGGAGTTTGAAGGGTGAACTGGAGTTTGCTATTCAGGCATTAAAAAAAAACAAAAAAAAACAAAATAATAATTCCAGGAAAAAGGAATAAAAACTAAGATCTAAAGGTGAATAAATATTTCTACATTTTAAAGCATTTATAAAAAGAATTATTCTGCAGAAGAATCTGCAGATGAGAAACCTGTGTCACTAGTGGGAGGCAGCACAATGAATCAATCACAGGTAGAGCTAGCACCAGACAACTGGATTTCAAGTTCTCCTCCACTACTTACTAACTGACTTAGAAAAATTACTTAACCATTTTATGTCTCGTTTCCTCATCATGAAGAGAAGGTAATATTTTGTGCCTCATATTGTAATGGTGAGTTGACTTATATCATGTCCTTAGACATGTGCCTGACATGTGGTAAGTACTAGAAAAGTGTGAGATATTATCAGTACCATTATAACTAGTATTAACTACTAGTCATAATGCTAAGCAATTCCTTAAGCCTTTTGAGCTTCAGTTTGAGTGACTGTAACATAGAATGATAGACATGACCTTGAGGAGTCAAGGAAAGAATTCATGGTAGTGTAAAGTACCCCAATGTCTACCCATTCCACAAGGTTAGTAACTGCTATTCCAAATGCTATTCTATAGTAATGCATAATGGTAAAAGGAAAAAACAGAAACATGAGACCTCAATCACACCACTAATTTTGCTACCTGAGATGCCATTTAGCCTTCCTGGTTTCAGATTCCTTACCTATGAAATGGGGGTAATATCAGGACTGCTAAGAGAAGTGTTGATGGATTTCTGAAGGATATACACAAAATAAAGCAGCAATATTTCTAGAAAGAAAACAAATGATCATATATTAAACATATATTTTATATTATTTGAATAAAGTTCAAGGAGAACTAAAGCAAAAGCACTTCCCTAAACTGACAGAAAAATGACCTGTGACAGGAGGACTGAGACCATTCCTGACAAGAAATGAGAGGAGTGAAGACCACAGGATATGCAGAGGTTAAAACTTGGTGAAAGCTGAATTTTCTTCTGTGGAAAGAAGAAAAATAGGAAAAGAGAGGAAACGGTCTTTAGAAAATTTTGGGTAAGTGATGCAAACTGACTATGAGGGACAAGAAGATGGTGAAGAACCTGAACATGAGGAAGCAAAAGAGTCAAACCAGTCCACTTGCATGCATGTATGTTGTTTATTAAGGATCCCTGAGCAGTGGATCAAGCGCTGCTGGATGGACCAAACCAAAAAGAAAGCATTATCTGTTCTCAAAGAATTGCAGTTATATTGGATAGACCAGAGCTATCCTCAGAAAAAGAAATAATGTTAAAAAGTAAATGAACC
The DNA here is from genome assembly GCA_963574415.1 of Tarsius wallacei. Classification (NCBI taxonomy): domain Eukaryota; kingdom Metazoa; phylum Chordata; class Mammalia; order Primates; family Tarsiidae; genus Tarsius; species Tarsius wallacei. Next base: position 12,079 of record CAUYQG010197025.1, read on the forward strand.
ACGCCTGGTTACTGTCAGAAAGGGAAGTAAAGGAAGGGATGGGGTGGGGCAGTGAAGAAGATCTTCACTATAACTATATTTTTTTAAAAGAATATGGTGCAAATATATCATAATGCTAAGACCTTATTAAAATTGGTTGTATTTCTATTCTTTGCTCATATGTGTATAGTAGGAATGTTTTATAGTAAAACAACTTTAAAATCAGCAAAAAAGAGAACAATGGACATTGTG
>CAUYQG010197028.1:0-39042 GCA_963574415.1 Tarsius wallacei
GATTTTTGTCTTTTAACTTTTTAAAAGTGTTCTTATTTTGAAATAATAGTACCACAGGAAGTTGCAAAAGATAGTACAGAGTTGTTCCAGGTACCCTGCCCTCAGTTGCCTTCAAAGGTTACATCTTACAAAACTATAGCAGTATGCCAAAACCAAGAACTTGACATTGAGATATAAGATAGGTATTGTTCCACATCATTTTGCCACACGTATAGATCCAGAAGACCACCACAGTCAAGGTGCAGAACTATTCCATCGCAGTCCCATAATTGTACACTTAAAATGAGTGATTGTATGAATGTCATACTTCCATAAACCTGGCACAATACACAAAACAAAACCCACCAGAACTCTTCCAGGACAGTATTCAGCCCTGTGTAACTATGAGCTCTCACAGCTTTGCTGTTTTAGGGTCGAACCGCTGTATACTATATAAGGGGTGCCAGGGGGCTGAGGTCCTCAGGATAGGCCAGCCCAGGCAAAAGACAAAGGGGCAAGTGGGCTTTCTCTTTGCAAGCCGCCTGACTGTCGCTCTTCTGGACGGACTGGATGGAAAATGAGTCACCGACATCTAGCAGGTCTCCAGTGCTGCCAGCATGACTTCCAGAGCCGCCTCCTGCTCACCAGCGCCGGCTTCCTTTCACTCTTGTCTTCCCTCTCCATGGTGACCAGCTTTCCGTTACATGAAGATGCCAAGAGTATCCTGTTTCGGGGTCTCTGCAGTTCCTGTCCTCACTGTCTAGAATGTTCTCCCAGCATACAGCCAGTGGCCAGCTCTCATACTGTTTGTTCCGAGACCAGGGCCACCTGTTCCAAGACCAGGTCCCCCAACCTGTGGTTCCAGGCTTGCTCTATCCAGTGATTTTTATTTCCATGATAACACTTGTCACAAGAAGAAGCTATCTTGTTATGGATCCTTGACGTGTCTGTTGTCCATCCACGGTGCCCCACAGGACAAAAGCCACCTAAGTGCATGAGCACAGCCTGTTGTGTCCACTGCTGTGGCCCCACAATCTGTCAGTGGAATAGGGTGAGCGATTTCTGAAACTGGCCACGCTGCTGGAAGAGTCTTCCTGCCACCTTCTCATTCTCTCTCCTCTCCTCTTCTCTTTCAACTACCTTTGCATTCCCTCCTCATTCCAACACATCCATCGAGATGAAAAATAAAGTGCATAATAGGCTGGGCATGGTGGCTCACGTCTCGGGGAGACTGAGGCAGGAGTACTGCTTGAGCCCAGGTGTTCAAGACAAGCCTGGGCAACATAGCAATACCTTGTCTCTACAAAAAAATTTTTAAAAAGCTAGCCGGGCTTTGTGGCACACACCTGTAGTCTTAGCTACTTGGAAGGCTGAGGTAGGAGGATGGTTTGAGCCTGAGTGTTAGAGGCAGCAATGCCACTGCACTCCAGCCTGGGTGACAGAGTGAGACTCTGACTCAAAAATAAACAAATAAATAAATAAATAAAATTTGTTTTAAAAAGGGAAAGAAAAAGAAAGCCATCATAACACTGGGGAATTCACAAGGAAACCGAGTGACTCCCTCCCTCACTTCCTGCCATGACTTCTCCACTCTTTCTCTTGACTCCTTGCCCATCTTGGTGGGTATTTGCAGAAGGAATGCCCAGCAAGGATGACTGTATCTACATTGTCTCCGAGCTATTTATTCATGAACTGCATCTAAGCTGACAGGGTTCTTGCTGTCCCCACCCTCTCCCTCTGCCCCCTCCAGTCTAGTTAGCCCCATTAGTATTATTGCCGAGGAACGGCGTGTATTTGTGCCACTCATTCTACGTATTTCTAGGGGGAAAGAGATGGAGAAGAGGAAAAGACTGATTTCTTATCAAAGAAAAGACATTTTTTTCGTCTCTCCAGACAGCCAGGTGAATTTTCTGAACTCATTTCTACCCTGGAAATGGGGCCGCTGTTTCTGAAATGAGTCCTGTGTGTGTGGGGGGGGGGTGCTGTGTTTATGGCCAGCGGGTAATAGCATTTTCTGATTTATGAATTGGCATCTGGGGGAGGTGCTGAGACCCTGGATAGATCCATCAAATGAGAACAGTCATATAAATACTCCTGTCACATAAAATTATTGTTCTCATTTTGATTTTTAAAAAATTTTCTTCTATGTGGTGGTGGGATTTAGGCAATCTTAGTGAGAAAGCAGAAGAGGAAGGAGTCACTTGGCCCCTTTTTCTTACAAGGCAAACATTTTTGTATGGCTATTCTCCAGAAAAACATTGGCTTGCCTAGAACCCAATTACTAGAATGGTTTAATTATTTGGTGGAATCCTTGACACCTTGGCCCAAAGCCAAAGCCAAAAAAGATGTTGGCCTTGAGACAGGGAAGTTCTGTTTCACGAGTGTGACACAGGATGTAGTGGGATATTTTTTAACTGGTGAAAGGAAGGTCATTTCATGTCAGTCCCTCCCATCTTCCCCCAGCCAGTGTGCAGATCCATTGCAATGCACCAAATGCTTCTGCGTATCTACTTGGTACAAATCAACACGCAGGTCCCATGGTGCCGTACTACAAACCCAAGCCCCCATGTTTGCCCCCCAAGAGGGCGCAGTCTGGAAGATGTGTGAGAGAATGACTCAACACAGAACATAGGCTTGGAGTCATGCACAGGACTTCTCTGGGGAGATGAATCACAGGACAGCCTGGGCAGATGGCAGGACTATAGTGGAGGCCCAGGAGGGAGGGGACAAGCCACACAGTGGCCCAGAAAGTGGGAGACTGCCAGCAATTGATGTTTAAGATGCTCCTCCCCAATAAACATGTAACCTCCCTGAGGACAAGGACCCTACCATAGACTTGTCTTGTCCCCATCCTTTTTCTTCCGACTGGGGTTGAACACACAAAAGGTCAGAAGAAACCATATTGCTTTCTAGAAAAGGCCAGACAGGTTATCTTTTATTTTATTTTTTCATTTTTAAGTAATTTTTAATCTAAAGATGTGGGGTACAGTTCAGGGTTAGGTATATAATTTTGCAGCGGTCACATGGTCTCTGTCTCCGCCCTGTGACTCTACTATTAGATAAAAGCAGCTATAGACCAGACCTAAATGAAAGGGAGTGACTTTGCTCCAATAAAACTTTATTTTCAAAACCAGATGGTCGATCAGGTTTGGAGCGTAGCTTGCCAACCTCTGGTAGATGAACAATAAGTGCCTGTTGAATTGAATTGAAAGAATATTACTCAACAGCAAATGTAACTCACTTTAAAAATGTCAAATATGACCTGACAAAATAAATAAATGCAGAACATGTTAAAAGAGTTATTTTCTATGTGGAAAGATCTCTGGGGTACACATAACATATCATCTGTCATACGAACACACTTTTAAGAATGGGTACCTCACACATAGCCTGAATTCTGGAATATTCCCTAGTATGCAAGATCTTGGACAGACATTCCCTTTCTCCATGGTGCCAGGCTTCAGAAGGCATTTCGCAGGCCTGGGGAGGCACCGTACCAGAGCCTGGCAGGCAGAACCGAGGGCCTGGGAGGCAGGATTCTTCTGGTGGAGGCAGCTAGGGGTGGGGGGGCAGCCCAAGCTGCTGAGTCATCTCTAACCAATGTGTCTAACCATGGGGGGTGTCTGCTTTTTTCTCTAATTTATTTCTTTGTTTTCATGGCAGAATAAACTCCAAATTCCAGGGGTCAACTAAGTGCCTGCCATCAGCCCATGCATGGCCAAAAAACCCTTTGTGTCATCAGTCAATGCCAACTAGTTAATAATGACCAGCCTCTTTGCTAATGGCCCGAGGCAGGGGTCCTCAGGGCAGCAAAGTCTCCAGGAGAAAGACTTGCCCTCGGTTGCATGGGAAAAATGGCTTGCAAGAAGTATTTTTATCGGCCACTATCAAGGGCATATCCACCCATGCTCAGCTCTTTGGAAAGGTAGTAATTAGTTTTTTTCCCTTCGGTGCACACAGTGAATGCAGCAGAATAGGGCATTTGGAGAACCACTGGAGTCTGTGCCTCTCATCCTGACTTGCCTCAGGTTTTTGTCTATAACTAAGAAATATCAAGATTGCAGGTGGTCAGGGGTTGTTTTCAGTTCCCATGGAGAGAAAAGAAACTTTCAAAAGTCAGGGCTTCCGGCAAGAAGAGGCCACTGCGAAGGAGGGTTGATTGTGGCTCAGCCGGCTGTGCCATACAGTGTCTCTGGCGAACTGCAGGTGGTGATGACAACCCCTAAGAGTATGTTCCTAGAGGGCACAGAGCTCGTCTTGTGCATCTTTGGATGCTCCTAGCATGAGGACCTATGCACAGAGTTACAAGGACAAAGACCTTGAGGACTACAGAGTCCATGGTGGTCATCTGGACAGTGCCCCCCAGTTGATGAGCGGTAGCATATTGGGATATGCTGCCATAGTGATCCTTTCAGCCACTGGGGCAGCTGGAAAATGCCTGGTCACCTCTGGTCAGGAAGGAGTCTCTATCACCCCTGGCAGCTACACAAATACACTCATCTTCCATGTGTGCCCTCACATAGTGACAGGTTGGAAAGCATTGATCTGGTCCACACATGAGAAAACTGAGAGCCAGAAGTTAAGACCCCACAACAAGGCAAGGGCATGGATCTGGTTAGTTTGTGTGTCCAACGTCTCATCCGCAACGCCACAGCTACCCCACAAAACTGTCAACAAACATTTGCTGAAGCCAAATTGTTGAAGTTGAGAAGCTACTTAAAGAAAAACTAGTGAAGGGACAGATGATGACATTAGTACAGCTTGAAAGGCAAGTTGAATGGCAAGGCGGAAGTCAACGGCTTGCTGGTGGATGCAAGGCACTCTTCCCTAGGCTAACAGCTTTCACTTGACCATGACTCATGGTAAAAGACGTGTTCCACATGGCAACCCAGAGCACACATTCGTGCACATGTGCAGCTTTACAAATAGTGCTCATCATTACTAGGTTTGATGGACACTGTTCTATTTGATTTTATTCTATCCCCTTAAAAATATTCTGGTCGTGACCCTTTAAATTGATTCTGTGACCCACTAAATTGATTTCTCGACCCACTCATGTGTCATGACCGGCAGTTTGAAAACCACTGGCCTGACCCTCTTCCAGCTTTCCTCCCTCCTCAGAGATGGGGGAATGGAAGGTGAACATGGAGAAAGAAGAGAAAGAGAGGAGACTGGGAGACTGAGACAAAAATCAGGAGCAAGGTGGGAAGAATATTTTAAAAAATAGGATAAAAATAAAGGAAAGAATAGGACTGGTTCAAGAAGAAAGAGGGAATGAATGGGAAATGGAAGACAATGAAGAAAGACAGTCCTGAACTGACAGATTTCCAGTATAAAAATTACTCTCAAGCTCACAGTCATTCTGTCCATATTTACACAAGAATCTTGTGCTAATGGTCCTAGCCATGATGATGCTGTCTGCGTGTCTGGGACTTTCTTATCTTTCTGTCTGTCTCTAATGCCTATGGTCGCTTCCAGAGAGAATCTGCCATCTGCTCTCCAGGGATCTGGGCCCCAGGAAAGTCTAGAAGGCATTGGGTTTGTGACCCGGAATAGAAACTGACCACTCACTCCCCCTACTCCTGTGCAAGGCTGTCTCTGTGGACTCCTGAGCTGAGTCTAAACAACTCTTGGTATGGAGGAGACCATTTTACAAGGTAACAGACAAGTGAAAATCAGAGATGGAGAGAAAATTAGCTTATAAAGAAGCTGCAAGTTTACATACTGAAATAGCCAGAGGTCTCTAATTGGTTTCAATTGCACACCTCATAGTAAAAAATTATCTTGATCATGCACCTACAATGCACATATATTTATTTATAAGAAATATAAACATTAGCATCACTGCATTGTCAAATTTACAGAAAAGTAGGAAGTAAAGAAGTGAGTTAAAGATAAAATAGCATCTTAATTTAATTTTATTTTATTAGTAAGTGATACAAAACATTTTACTGTCACCAGGAAAACTGTTATAATGGTAAAAGCGATGTGTTAGAATTGGCATCATTAATTTTTAATACATTTGTTGAGCACTTACTGATACAAGGTTCTAAGGTCTGAGGTTCAATTTGTTTCAATACTTTGCTTTAATGACTGTCACAACTGAAAAGGACACCTCACATAGACACAGAGATGCAAAAAAGTGCATTGTTGGCTATGCTGAATAAATCAAGATCTTTTTTTTTTTTTTAGTCTCATGCACCAATTATATGGAGACTATTGTTGAAATTCAGCTAGGAGATTTCCATCTTCTCTGATGTCAATCAGCTCTTGCAACTAACCGGAAGATGCTGAATTTTATATTTTTTAACAAAAGGGTCAAAATTCTCTGAAACTCTTCATTTGGAAGATTTTCAAGCAGGTAGAAGAGTCTAAGTTTTAAAAGTTTTTAGATATGAATTTTTTAAGTGTCACAGTACTCATTATCAGCAACAAAACCAGATAATGATGAAAACGAAAATATTTCCAAACATCCTTTTCCCCCCAAAATGATGTCTCCATGCTATAAATTCTTTCCAAAAGTACTTACTTTCTTACCCATTGTTAATGCATTACCTTTATATTGAAGGGAACCATTAAGTGCTCATTTTTTCAAAGTTATCAGCAAAGTGGCATACCCTGAAAGCTACTTGTCAGAACTGAAAAGGTCAGCATATATGAAACATTTTGGTTCTTTTAAAAGAAAAAAAAAATTTAAGTATGTTTCCATAAGCAGCAAACTTCTGTGTTGTACAAAACATTTTCATGGTCACTTCAATATCCTTGCAAAGTATTATAAAGATTCGATTTGAAGAACTGTTTTTACAGCATCGAGAATATCTGTCACACATAAATTGCAAATGTGTTGTAATGTACTGAATCTAAACCAGCCAGTAAAAATGCCAGTGTCATGTCCTCTGACATGTGAAGCCCTGTATACCTCCATGCCTTTATCCTGATGCATAAATAGCAGACACACAGACTAAGGGATGAGTGCGGCGGTCAGTATGAACTCCATGCTAAATATGAGCAAAGTCAAATTTCTTGTCTTAAATAGAGATTTTTAAAAATAGCTCTAACAATTTCTTCCCTGGAGAAACTCCACTGGAGTGTTCTTTTAAAAAAAAGATTTTAGAGGTCCATGTGCAATTTGTTACATGGATATATTGCATGAGGGTAAGGTCTGGGCGTCTATTGAGCCTGTCACCCAGGTGGCTGGCATGGTACCCAATGGGTAGGTTTTCAGTCCTTGCCCCTTCCCCCTCTCCCCCCATTAGGAGTCCCTAGCATCTGCTGTTCCCATCCTTGTGTCCCTATGTACCCAGGGTTTAGCTCCCACTTACGAATGAGAACATGCAGTGTTCAGTTTTCTGTTTCTGGGATAATGCACTTAGAATGATGGCCTGCAGCTGCATCTATGTGGCTGCAAGGGACATTACTCTGCGATCTTAACACCTCTTGGCGGCAAAGAGTATGGCACTGGAGAAGCAAAAGAGGAGCGTGGTGTTGCAGGGTTCACTCTGGAACAAAACAGTAAATAATAGCATCCCCTGGATCATAGTGAATTTGTGGATATTGGGTTATCAGCATTCAACTCAAATTATTAAAGATAGAGTAATAAATATTTGGAAATAAACAATGCCCCCTAAATTAAGAATGATCTGAGACAATGCAAAGTGATACACTATGCAGATTCCAGGTGGAAACTGTGTCGCTCTGCATGGCAACAGCAGGTAAGAAGCAGAATTTTAGTAGTTTGAGTAAAACGTGTGGCTTTCCTAGAAGAACAGTGAATTATAGACTAAGGACGGGGATTAAGCTCAGAGCTGAAGAGGGCCCCATGGGCCGAGGATGGAGAGAGACAGTCCTGAATATTTGTGAGCGTTAAGCAAGTCAGACATCAGGGAGCCTGAGAAACAACAGGATCTGATTGAAAGAATCCTCTTTTCCCAAAATCACAAGAGTGAAGACCCAGAACTCAACCTGTGCTCACAGACGGAACGGCACGCACACATGTGCGCATATATACACACACTTCCACACATAGTGACCAGGGCCAGGCCTACAGCCGGAGAGACCGGCCTGTAGAAAGGGAGAGGAAACCACAAGAACTGGAAAAGGCAACTGAGTCGTTCCCAGGAAAGGATCCGCAATGCACCCTCGCTCTGGGTAAAGTGAGTTCTGTGGCCATGAGAGTTTGGGAAACGCTACCTCCTAAATCTGTCATCCCTCCCATAATTTGGCAGTTCATCAATACCCATTAGCATACTACACGTTTTATGGACTACGACAACCAAGATATCTGCTCAACTTAGAATTCCTCAAATGTACTTGACCAAAAAAAAAAAAAAAAGCTTTTTATAAAATGAATATCCCATAGAATAAAATGCAAGGAATACTGGGCTAACTGATGCTTACACCTGCCCCAAAGAAGGTGGTGACCTGGTACTCACACCACACTCCGCGTGCATATTGTGTGTCTCCTGAGACCCCCTCAATGAGAGGAAGTGTTTCTCTCCTAGTCCACAGATTAAAAGTGGCTTCGGGGGAGAACTTTCTCTCAAAGGGCCTTTTCTCTCTCCCTGAAGGCGACCTCGGGTGTGTGTGGCGACTCCCACCAGAGGCTGTATCTCAAGGAAGTAAGTCAGGCACGGTTACTTAGGCTACGAGAACACCTGAGGGACCTCAGGACCCGCTGACTCAGGTGGTAAGGCCGGAGCAAGGCCATGGAGGTTATGGGGTTGCCCTCTGTCACTCTTGGCACCAAAAAAAAACAAGGGACCTAATAAGCCCCTGAGGCTACAGGAGTGAATTTATGAATAATGAAAGAAAACTATTACAGGTGTATTTTTTCAGTGAAATATAGACACCCTTATAACAGTCACCAGCATAGTGAACACAATAGAGATGAAAGCTGAGGTATATCGAGTTTTCATTGTGTGCCGGGCACGGCACTAAGAATGCTATTTACATCTTCTAGTGTATTCATTGAAGCCACCCAATCAATAGGCACCAGTATGCTCCTATTTTACTAGTGAGGAACGGAAGTTAAGTAACTTGCCCAAGGTCAAGAACCAGAACAAGGAAGCCAGACCCAGGAAGCAGGGCTGGTAGCTCCAGCCCTGACCCACCCTTGAGTCATCCCACATGTAACTGGGCAGCCTTCAGCACCAGCTGATTCCTTTTTAAGGACAATAGACTCAGTACTGGTTTCTCCATCTGCCTGTTGTTTTGCTCAGCTTTCTCTAAGTAAGTACCTGGATAGTCCCCCCAACCATACGCATCTTCTTGAGAAATCATCGCCTATATCTCTGAGTCAGTTTCAAATCGATGTCTATTGTCTTCTAGTAATATTTGAAATGCACTTGAAAGACTCATAAGAGTTACACAGTTAAATGCCATTTGTAATTTCTCCTGTTATGTGCCTAGCATTGCCTTTAGGAAAGTCCTGTGACATCGTGAATGCCAACTAGTCATTGTCAACAATGGCATAAATTAATGTGCACATCTTTACTTTTGAAAACATTCCATTAATATTCACACCAAGCACACAGTTTACTTAAGTATCACTATTTCCAGTCTCTCCTCTACAGAACTCAAGTGCCAGTCAGTCAATCCTCATGGAACCGAGCCACTTCCATCAAATGCCATCCCGGGAGGACGGGGGGAGGAAGGGCCTGTGTGAGTCAGTCTCCATCACGCCCACCCTGTGTGAGAGAGGGGTGAGGCCAAGGACCCCAGACCTAAGGATTAGTGGTAGTCTTGGGACACACCCCAAAAGCCCTGGCCTCCAGACCAGAGTCCTTGGAATAACCTACCCGAAGGCACAAGGAGAATGTGCCCTTCAAGCTTTTTTCTTCTCTGAGTCCTGGCCCCACAAGAAAATTAAGTTTCTGGAATAAGTCCCACAGTAGGAACATGCTTCTTATTCTTGTTTTATTTTATTTTTGAGTCAAAGTCTCACTCTGTTGCCCAGGCTGCAGTAGCTGTGAGTGGCTCACAGCTACTGCAGCCTCAACCTGTTGGGTCCAGGTAATCCCTCTGCTTCAGCCTTCCAAGCTGCTGGAACTATAGGTGTGCACCACCACACCTGGCTATTTTTTTAATTTATTGTAGAGACGAGGTTTCTCCAAGTTGCCCAGGCTGATTTTGAACCCCTGGGCTCAGGTAATTCTCTCACCTCTGCCTCCCAAAGTGCTGGGATTCCAGGCGTGAGCCACCACGCCCAGCCTAGAATGTGCTCCTTTCAATGCCCCCCAAGCTGGAATCTGCCTTCCCCTCCCCGTCAGAGCTTCCAGAACAGGGCCCTCCTTCCATCCTTCTCTTATACTGCACAGTGGTGGGTATGAAGAGAGTGCCTAATAAATGCACATGGTGGGGGAGAGAGCTGAAATGTGGCAGAGAAGCAGTCCCGGCCCTGTCTGTCCATGCTTAGAGTTTCCTCGTGCGCTGTCAAGCGGAATATTCCAGGTGGTTGTCTTTCATAAGGGCACTCAGTGTGACCTGGAAGTACCAGGATGTGGCACTAACAGAACCGTCAGGACAGCTGCCGGAGACGGACGCTCAGGGGAGCTCAGGATCGTGAGCTGCCAGGTTCTCCCTGGTCACCGGCCCTGGGACCTCCTGTCACATCACCCGCTCCACGCCCCCCTCTCCCCCTCTGCTCTGCCTCCCTGTCCTAGCTCTTCTGTTCCGGGCAAAGAGAAGGGAACGAGACATTCCCTTTCTGCCCTAGCAAGCCTGGAAGATGAGGCTCCAGGAGCTTCTTCCGCTACGACAACCTCAATATCCACGGGAGCTGGACTCAAGGTTATTCAGATTCCTTTCCCAGAGCAGAAGTGAAGTCACAGAGAAATGTCCATGGAGCCCTGGCTCTCTCTGATGGGGGTGGGAGATCACAGCTCCTGGCTGCCCCGGGCCCTGGAAGGCAGTGCCCATTAGTATTAAGGGAGCTCTGCCTTAGGATTTTCCGAGGGCTCTGACATAGACGGAGAGCAGGGAATCATGCATGCCTGCAGCTGGACTGGCCGTTAGCCACCAAGCAGTGGTTTTTCTGGGCATCCTGTCCCTGGCAACAGTACACTTCTTAGCAGTCATAAGAATAATGGCAATGGTGATGGTGATGACACCCACGACTTACAAAGAGCCTACTACACACTAGGTACTCCCCGTGTATTACCTAAAATCCTAAATGTGCTGAAAGGGAGTCATTACCACTTGCATTTTATACAGGCAGAAACCAAAGCACGAGCTGCCTGAGTGAGCTGCTCTGGGTGGTAGAGCCAGTGAGAACGAAAGGCCAGGATGAAAAGCCAAAATCCCCTTGTGGTCTGCCTCCTGCACACAGTCCTGCCTCCTGGTCACCCCCCCGATCTGTCTGAGAGACACCAGGCCACTGTCATGATCATGCTCAGATGGCAGAGACTTTTCTGCTTAGTGGAGTGTCCTTGCAGGAGCTCATCTGTTGGAGAAACACAGAGGAGGTGGGCTGCTTCCCTACCCACTTCCTTGGGGGTGGGGCTGGCACTGCCTAGGGCTCCGTGTGCCCCAAGACGTCCTAGTAGTTGTGAAGGGGCTCTTGTCCCAATGCACATCAGGAAGGGACCAAGGAAGAATAAACCAAGAAACCTTCTTCGTGGGGCTGGGGAGGCTTCTGACACACCTGCACAACTCTGCTCCCCACAGCAAATCCTTCTGTCATCTGGAACTTGTTCTGGCACCTAAGAGTGGGGAACAAAACTCTCCTGATGGAAAGCTGAGTAGATGGATCATGCCTCTCGCTCCCATAGAGAGCCCCATGATCCTCGTTAGAACTGGGGGCTGGGGAGGAAGTTGCAGAAGGAGGTGAGCTCTGGATTCACACTTTTAGCACCTCTCCCAACCTGCTGTGTGACTCTGGACAAGTCACAGGCTTCTCTGGGCTTGCACCAATCATGGGGAAAGGACAACAGGACAGCATTACACCAGGTAAGCCTGAAAGGCTTTCCAGGTGTCAGGTTCTAGGGTGCAGTGGGGAGTCCAGGCCGCCAGCAACTGCCAACTGAGGGCACCAGCGGGGAAGTCACCTCCCCTTTCCAGGTGTTAGGTTCCAGGGTGCAGCAGGGTGTCCAGGCTGCCAGCACCTGCTGACTGAGGGCTCCAGGGAGGAAGTAACTTCCCTTCCTGGTTCCCTTCACCCTGGTAAGGTGGAGAGGTCCTGCCTGGATGGAGAAGGCAGTGGGAGGTGGGAACATCTTGGCACCAACATGCTGGAGCCCTTGGACCCCGCCCCCAACACCCTGGAAGGCTTCCACTGAAGTGACCCTGGGGGAGCACCATGACAGCGTCTCTCTCTCTGCAGACGTCCATGGTGGCTCAACTTCCTGTCACTCATGCCTCAGGCCTAGCTTCACATTTGCCCTCCCAGGAGCTATCAAACAGGCCCTTCCGGGTGCCATGAGCAAACGTCCGAACAGGCTTGTCACAGTGTCAGCCGTCCAGACACAAACTGAAACGTACACCCCAGTCTCCCACAGGGGGAGGGAGGACGCCGGAGAGACAGCTGTGTCACCGAAGACACACCTCACGCTAGTAGTGCCGAGACCTGGCTGAGGGAGTGGGGCCCTTGTCGCATTAGCCGGTGACATTTCACCACAGGAATCATCTCCAAGCTGCTCCTGGTGCATGGAGCTCCAGGACCACCTGGCTTCACTCAGCCACACTCGGGACACCCGGGAGGCAGGTGGGGACAGGGAAGGACGCCGAGACACGAAGTGGCGACGGCCCCCTGATCATGGCAGTCCTCAGCAGAGGCAGCATTCCCTCAGAGATTCTGAGCCCCCTGGTGGCACCAGCCTCTCAGACCAGGATACTCCTTCCCCATGAACGTGTATCCCTCTTGGCCCCTGGCGTGGAAAAATCATTGCATGCCTAGTCTCATGCTTCCCTCCTGTGGGGCAGGCTCGGCCGTCACTCCATTTCATGACCCCGAGCGAAGAGCTTGAGAAGACAGGAACAGGAGAGCACCAGCAGGCCACCCCTGCCCTCCCGTGGGCCTCTGCCCCCACTGAGTTCCCCAACCACTCTGTTTAGAGTGCAACCCTGTCCCATGATGAGTCCCGATGACACCTGCATGCACATTTCCTTTCTCCATGGCACTCCTCAACCGCCCACTCACTCTCCGATTCATTTCCTGGGTTGGCCCCTTCTTCCTGGCTTCCTCTTGCTAAAATCATAGGGATATTTGTTGTTTCCTCATGAGTGTATTCCCAATGCCTCGGCCAGTGCTTGGCACAAGGTAGGAGAGATCTTAGTATGTGTTTCTTTCTGTAAAAGAAAAATTGTTATTTTTGTTTGTTTTTTGCTTTGTTTTGGTTTTTTGTTTGCTTGTAATTTTTTTCCTCTGATTTATTTTTTATTTTTTTTAAAGGTGCGGTGTATAATTCAGGATTAGGTATACAAGTGGGCATTGTACAGGTAAAGCTTGGGCCTCCCTTTGGTCCCCATTTTGCCTGCTTTGAGATCAGGCATGCTTACTGATGCTGTGTCCCCACTCAAAATTATTTTTTATTTTTTGAGAGCTGGGTCTCGCTCTGTCAGCCAGGCTAGAGTGCAGTGACATGACCATAGCTCACTGCAACCTCAACCTCCTGGACTCAAGCATTCTTCCCATCTCAGTCTCCTGAGAAGCTGGAACTACAGGCACACGTCACCACACCTAGCTAATAATAAAAAACAAGCAAACAAAATTTCTTTTAGAGATGGAGTCTGGCTGCGTTGCCCAGGCTGGCCTCTGTTTCTTGAGCAAATGAATGAATCAGCCCTGGACAGTATGCTCTACAGCTAGGTGGCCTGGCCACTTCCCTACAGGGTAGGCTGGGAGGAGCCCCCAGAGCTCCAATGGGCAGGTAACCCACCTCCAGGCCCACCTCCTCAGCCGTCACAGGCATCTGCGTCCTGGTTCACCATGAGGACTTGAGCATGAGGCAGCCCGGCTGTGCATGTTCCCAGGCTCCTGGAAGCAGACCCACTGTCAACGGGAGTCCGTAAAACAAAGGATGCCAGAGAAGATGGCTGTGACCCAGACACTACGGAAAGCAGAAAGCAGAAACCTGAGTGAGACCGCCAGCTTCCAAGGAGAGAGGGGCCTGTGACAGGGGTGGTGGTGGAGGGAGGGGGCAGCAGAGAGGCTAAAATGTACCAAGAAACCACCACTTTCCTGGGGTCTAGCAAGGAAGGGCCTCATCTTGGCTGGTTCTCCCCACAGGATCAGTCCAGGGAACCCCAGGACTGCTCAGTCTGCCACCTCCTCTTTTTGCTGGGGTCTCCTGGTTTTCCTCCCATTGCCCAGCAGGTGTCTATCACTGATTTCGCTGTTTATGGATATCCCCCTGGGACTGCTGGGGCTGTAGTGAATACACACCACACACATATGCACACATACAGCAAGGAGGAGGATAACAGAAACCCCGACAAGGACAGATGCAGGAGAAGGTGTGCATGTGCCCACATGTGTACACACCGCCCCTACACGTGCACATGCACACAGACAGATGACCAGAACCATGCAGAAAGAAGGGAAAAGACAGAGAAACACAATGGGGCACTGAGAGAGACGGGTATATCATGACACCCTGACACTGACGCCCAACGGCACACGTTCATGCGCTCCAGGAGGTGCACGTGGAATGCAGCACTCACCGCAGAGGGACCCACATATCGTAACAACAGAAACAGCATCCTGGCTGTGGAACTATGTCATCTGCAAATGCTCCAGGAGCTGGTGCGTGCTGAACGTTCCCTTGCTGCTGGATGCTGAGTTGAGCCCGGAATCCTTGCCACCTTAGGGACCCACGCTGCTCACGACGTCCCCATTTGCAGGTGCGCACAGAGGCCCAGGGGTTCTGAGGTGGCCTCTATTCATACCCTCACCACTCTCCTCTTTCCCCTCCAAGGCGGACCTTCTGGTGAGCTGGGGAGCGTGGTGTCGTGTGTCTGTCTTGGGCCTTTGCGCTTGCAGTTCCTCCTGCCTGGTCTGCTTTCCCCCGCCAGGCCCCTTCTGCCACTCCACTTTATTCTGCTTTTTGCTCAAAAGTTCTCTCCTTGGAGGATTTTCCTGACTGCACTCAGCTGTCACAACTGTCTTTATTTCTTTATTCTTATTTTTTAGAGATATGGTCTCTTCCATCACCCAGACTGGAGTACAGTGACGCAATCATAGCTCACTGCAGCTTTGAACTCCTGGCCTCAAGCAATCCTCCCACCTCAGCCTCCCAAGTGATTGGGATTACAGGCATGAGACACTGCACCTGGCCACAACTGTCTTTGAAAGAGCACTCCTGGCTGGGCATGGTGGTTCACGCCTATAATCCCAGCAGTTTGAGAGGCCGAGGTGAGAGAATTGCCTGAGCTCACGGGTTCAAGACCAGCCTGGGCAACTTGGTGAGACCTCATCTCTCCAGTAAACCAAATAATTAGCTGGGTGTGCCTGTAGTTCCAGCTACTTGGACGACTGAGGCAGAAGGATCACCTGAGTCCAACAGGTCGAGGCTGAGGTGGCCATGAATGTGCCACTGCAGAGAAAGACTCTAACTCAAAAAAAGGAAGAAAGAAAGAAAGAAAGAGCACTTCCCACCCTCCTCCTGGTTATCACTTTAATCCTCCTGATTGGCTTAATTGTTCACTGCATTCAACATTACCTGACATAAGCCATTCATTTCTTTCACTCACTCCCTCATTCTCCCATTCATCGTCTGTCTCTCTGCCCAGAATGTATGCTCTATAAGGATAGGGATTTTTTTTCTTGTGCCCCATGGATTTCCTGGTAACCAGAGGAAAGTCTGATTCAGAGCAGGCACTCAAAAAATATTTGTTGAGTATTGGCTGGATGTGATGCTGAGGGAGTTGGTAACTTCTTCATGGTGAGAGAGCATTTGTGTGCACAGACATGACTGTGTGCATGCACACACATTCTCTCTCTCTCTCTCTCTCTCTCTCTCTCTCTCTCTTCATTCTCTACCTCCATCAGTTGTGCAATCCTTGCCTCTCCCTCCCACCATCCATCCACCTCTCCTCATGCCAACAGCTGGCCTCTTCACACGGAATGAGGATCATTAGAACCCAAGAAGAGCTTCAATCAGCAGTGGGGAGACAAAGTCAGCTGTTCTTTCTGGAATATTGTAAAACTATGGATTCATTAGCTACTTCACAACTACTAACATATGATGCAGAATATCTTCCCTGGTTGTAAAAAGTCTCCTTCCTAGACTGGGTGTGGCCCAGCGTGCAATCAGGTAAGTCAGAGGGCAGGTGGAGGAGGCCGAGACCAGCATCACACTCATCAGGCACCTGGGAACACGGAGGGGTGAGGAGCCTTGAGACAAGGGCACAGCCCCTGCCTTCCCAGCCTGCTCACCAAGCGGTAGAGAGGACTCCTCGTCTGGTCCAGAGACAGTGCCTTCAGCAAGTTACCTGGGTCTTAACAAAACGCATCTCTATTTCAGTCTCTAGGCATCACCTCAGAGTCAGGGACTCTCAGAGAAGGGCCATTCCTCATCAGGAGCAGTGAGGGTCAAAGTTCTCTCACCCTTATCAGCTGCACAGAACTGACTGGGTGTTTACAATGACCCAGAAAACCCAGAATTTAGAATTGATTTATTTAAAATGGTGTATTTATTCTTAACGTTTACACTTCAGACACCACTCCCAAGTGCTCTCCATTTGATGCAATACATCTGTGAAGATGCTCTTTCCACTCCTCAACACAGCTTTGGAACTCATCCATTTTGATGCCTTTTAGTGCTTCTGCCATTTTTTGTTTCACTTCTTCCACATCGGCAAAACCTTTCCCTTTGAGGACTTTTTTCATCTGGGAGAATAAAATCAAGTTGCTCAGGATGAGAATGGGTGAATAGGGAGGGTGGGGCATGGAGGTCATGCTGTTTTTGGTCAAAAACTGCTGAATACTCAGTGCAGTGTAGGCGGGTGTGATTGCCAATCACCCATCATAAAACGGGCAAATGCATTGAAAGAATATCCAAAAAAAAATTCACTGAAGTCGAATGCATCTTCTCCCAACAACACCAGCTGGTACACAAATGCTGATGGGCTCCCAGAACACACCTAGCAGGGAAAGCCTGAGCTATAAGAGGTCCACCCTCCAAAAGATAATTCTGGGTTTTGTTGGGTCCCCCTCGTATACTGCTGATTAATTAACCTCGAACTCACAGCTGACAGCATTGTAACTCATCCTGGACAAAGCTTCTCTGACACAGGTATTTTCTCTGTAAGGTACAGCATGGCCTTCATGCACTCAGGAAAACCAGACAGCACTATATTTGGGACTATTTTAAACAGTGAAATCACCAACAAGAGCACAATGAAAAAAAAACCCAGGTACTCAATAGACCTTTAAAAAAGGACTACAAAGGGTCTGCCCTCCAAATGATAATTCTGGGTTTTTGTGCCCCCTCTCATATGTTAAAAAGAGGCTCTCAGAGAGCGGCTCTAATCCAGTGTGACAGGTGGTCTTACAAGGAAAGAAGAGAAGGACACAGAGAGAAACACCAGCATACGCACACGAGGAAAGACCACATGAAGACATAGCCAGAAGGTGGCCGTCACAAGCCAAGGAAAGAGACCACAGAAGAAACTCAACCTGGTAACACTGTGACCTTGCACTTTTCATCTTCAGAACCGTGAGAAAACATTTATGTGGTTTAAACCATCCAGTCTGGACTCTTCTGTTATGGCAGCCCGAGCGGACAAATACAAGTGATAGATAACTGAAGTGTGGGAGATGCTTCCTTTATCTGAACTTTCATCTTTCAGTGATTTAAGTTTGAACTTGGAAATGATTATAGATGATTTGTGTGGGCCCCCCTTTCTTCCAGTTCTGGTTGAATGAAGACACTGGGGATTCATTCATTTAATAATCAGTAAGGACCTGTTAGGTGAAGCTTAGATAGGCTAGACATAGGTGTTCCCTCAAGGTGCTGAAAAGGAGAGACAGGCAAGGAAGTTGCCACTGCAGCCTGGTCTGAGAAGAGCTACCACAGACGTGTCTAAATACAGGCCAGGAATAGCCCAATGAAGCTCGTGACAGCTAAGCTAAGGTTCGAAGGACAAGGAGAAATTAGCAGATGAGAAAGAAACGTGCTTTCTGGGCAAAGCAGGCATCATGTCCAAGCACATGCCCTTTGCCGGCTGGCTCAGTCCTGCAGGGTGTTCTGACCCACCATGGCAGAGGCAGACCCAGCAGTTGGTGGAGGCTAGACTGAGTCTTGATGCCCTGGTTCCCGACATCCCCAGGGATATCTACCAAGCTGCTCTTGTCTGTGTGTGGCTCTAATCTATATGTGGTCAGTCAAGCAGGCTGTGGGTTCCTGGTGTGCTCCCCACAAGGACTGGACCTCTGCTCCCTGCCCAGCTTAGACTTGACCTGGGTTGCTGGGTGCCAACACCAATGGATCATCCAGAATCTTGATGCCAGCACCAGCCTGCCTCCAAGCACAGCAAGTGTCCGGAAACTCCTGTCATGGTGTCATAGAAATAAGAGCCTCTCCATTCACCAAGCACTTACTCTGTGCTAGCGTTGGGTCTAGGCTTATTAATACACATTATCGCATTCAACTCTCAGAACAACACTGTCTGGTATTATCATTACCTCCATTGAGCAGAAGAGAATGCTGACTCTTGGAGAGGTTGGGAACTCCCTGAGACCCACTTAGTAGATGGTAGAGCCAAGATGCAGCTCAGATGTTTGGATGCCAAGGCCTGCACACTTCATCATGACCCCCACATGCCCACTTCCCTCCAAGAATCTACAAACTCCGTGAAAACCAGTGTAGACCAGGTGTTGGCACTTCCGGTTTGTGAGCGGCTCTGTGGTAGGCCATGCTACACATAAGCCCCAGAACAGAGCACCAGAATGAATGGATGCCTTGGCTCCATTTGTTCCTCCTTCCTTTCCAATCTTCCCCCAAGCCAGAGCTTCCTCCTTGCCTTGCCACCAGGCCCAGGTGGGTAACGTCCACACTGCCCACCCAAGGGGAGCCGCAAGCAAGGATTCAGATGGTCCCTCAGGGGAAGAAGCAATACTCGGAACCCCGACTCAGTTCAGAGATGGGGCTGACAGCTCCAGCCTCAGTTTGTTTCCCATCTCTGAAAGTCCTTCAATGCTCTGAGTCCCAGGCTCAGACACACTGGTTTCCAGTCAGACAAGGAGTTTTGAAATACTAAACGCCTTGTGCAGATGTCCTCCAAAGGATTCATCCCACCAGGGAAGGCTGTTTCCCCTCAGCTCCTAGGGCCTTGGTGTGGCCTCGGACCCCATTACAACAGCAGGAGCTGCAGACAAAGGGGACGACTCAGGCCCCTGACTCCATCTCCCCAGGGAAAAACATTTCACTCTCAGCACCACTGAGGCCATCCTGAAGCCATGGCAGCCCCACCCAGGGCTCCACAACGGCCCCAGTGTGGCTGACGTCAGGAGGACAGGGAACCCAGCGGGAGACGTCATGGAGCTCGTAGGGAGACCGGGGCTGCTGTGGGTTGCCAAGGGACGATGCGTCAGCCTGTGGGTGGCATAATGTGGCATTCATCTTCCCCAATGTGTGGACAGGGAGAAGCAGAACAATCTGGACCCTGTCAGCAAGGTCCTTGGGGAGTTCAGGCCCTGCCAGTGAAGGGAAATGAGGGGCAGGCCTGCCTCTGTCATCAGAGCTAAGGCTTACATATCCACAGGCTGAAAGGATGGCTCCTGGGAGGACACACAGACAGGGGCGTGGCGGTTCTGATCCACACTGGCTGGGATGTGTATTGTGGGGTGAATTAAGATACTCCAGGAAATACTCTTAAATAGATGGAATGTTCAAGGTGAAACCCCCTACTGTGCCTGCTGCAGACATATGATGGCTGGTCTGGTCTCAGGGACCCCTGAAGAACTTACTTGGCTCTCAGCTGAGTTCCAGAACCAAACCCTGGTTTGCTGCTTCCTACGCAGTCTCAGCTAACGGTCATCACTGCACCGTATCTGTTCTTCCTGGGTTAGCTTCCTGGCATTTGCTGGAAGCTCCACAAAGAACTGCAGGCATACACTAAGGCTCAGGACAGCATGATCTCACCTCATCTCATCATGTAGATTGCTTTCTGAATCTCCATCCAACGGGCCCTTCCATGATGCTTCCTTACCTAGGCTCTCTTGGCAATCAAAATCTCACCTACACCATAGCCCCTGGGGCCAGGAAGGTGACTTTGGTAGGAGCATACACTCCGTGTAGAAAAATCTGGTCCCAAAGCTTGGTTGTCTGTACCACACTCCTTCAAAAGAGCAAACGTTGGCCCTGAACCGACACACACCATGATTCTGAAGTGAGTGGATTTGATCTAGACTCGCTGATGTTTTGCTATTTTAAATGTTTCAGTCTGTGTTTCAGCACACCCAGCCTCAGGCCCCAGGCAGCGTAACTGAACAAATCCACCCTGTGTCAGACAAATCCAATCACTTCTCGGAGGCTGGCCTCCTGCAGCTTCCAGAGCCACAGGTTGGTGTGTAGCTGCAAGACAAACATCTAGCCGAACCCAGGTGCCTTACCTGCCGTTCTGACATGATATAGAGCTGCTCATGGTCCTTGGAGAAGGCCATGTCCCGGAGGACTGGGCCGGGCTCCACCACCTGCACCGTCTCATATTGGAGGGCATTGCCTCGGGGTCCGTCCACCCGGATCTGTGGAGGAGAGGAGAGAAGCCAATGTGAATTCAGATCTTGCACCACCCGTAGCCAAGCATCAGCCCGGAGACCCCCCAACAGCCACAGGAGAGGGAGTGAGCTCTGTCCTTGCAGTGCTCAGAGGCTAAGGCCAGGGAGTGTGTACCACAGCCCGCCAAGGGCCTCAGGATGGGCAAGGCACACAGAGAGAAGGGGCTAGCAGCTGGGCTTCACCAAGAACCCAGCCTTGTTGCCCCCGGGACCCTGTGCCCCAGCCTCAATACCTGCTGGTTTTGCAGAAGGGGATGGGGCTCTGGGGGCTGGAAAACAGCAGATAATCAAAATACAATAGTATTTGCCACATCTGTTAGCAGAAAAAAATATTGGTTTAACGATAGGGGCGAATTCTTTGAAATTGCTACCTGAATGGTGCTGCTGTACTTGACGGGGAACAGGCGGGGGGCCAACCCAGAGGCTTCAGGCTAAGTGGTCTCCTTTGGACCATTGAAACCACTGGCTTCTATTCAAGCCACTAGGTCCTGAAGCCTCCCTGGGGAGGCCCAGGGAAGGGGACATGGGCATCACAGGGAAGTGGGCTTCAGGTGTGTGTCACCTTCCGCCTTCTGAGAACACCTGGTAGGGTGGACCATCCCTGGCTATCCTCAAGTTCTTCCTAGAAATGCTGGGACGATGTGGGGACAGCTGAAAGAAGACTTTTTCCCACATGCCCCATGACTAAGAGCAAACCTAGAAAAGACATGGCCTCCAGTCCTGCGTGATGCTTGTTTGGACCCGGGTGTTGGCCCAAGTTTCCAGAACCATCACGCATCTGAAAGCACAGATCCATCACAAACATGGCCCAGGGCTAATAACACCAGACACATGAGTCAGGAGCAAATATTACTGAGGGCGTGGCTGGGCGAGAGTTGGGGCGTCACCACATCTGGTTAGATGCCATTAGCACAGGACCCAGTAAGATACGCATGGTACCATTTCAGAGATTTCAATAACAAAACCAAAGACAAAATTATATTCCAAATGTTCCCATCATGTGCTCTTATTTCTAATTTTTAACATGTAATTTTCAACCTCTCATGAGATCAAGGAGGATAAAAGGGTTATTCCGAGGAAGTAAATTACAGGAAGGACATTCGTGAGTGACAGTGGATCGCCCCAGGTCACCAGAAGGGCTGCTCCCTCTCATTTCTCCAGTTCGTGGAACTCTGATACCAGGTTGTTCTGTGGTCCATGTCTTTGATTTTAGGTTCGTTCCAT
The DNA here is from genome assembly GCA_963574415.1 of Tarsius wallacei. Taxonomy (NCBI): domain Eukaryota; kingdom Metazoa; phylum Chordata; class Mammalia; order Primates; family Tarsiidae; genus Tarsius; species Tarsius wallacei. Next base: position 21,920 of record CAUYQG010197028.1, read on the forward strand.
ATCATGATTTTTTTTTACCCCTTTAAACCGTTATTTTTAAGCTTCCTGGACATCAGTTCCTGGGAGATGGCTTTACGCGTGATTCCTCATTGATCTAATCCTCTCAGTCCCGCGGGTTTAGCGTTCATCTGTCACAGCCTGTGTGCCCCCCCCCACCATCCATTCCACCCTCCCTTGCCCCGGGGTGGCACTGAACCCACTCGCTGCTCCCTGGGGTTGTCCTTGATGAGCATAAACAACCCAGCTGAGTCTCACTCTCTCGCTACAGTGATTGAGAGGAAAAAGCTTCGAGTCAATCAACCTGTTCAGTCAGGGCCAAGCAGAGACTCATGGCGGGGAAGAGAAAGCCTGTCCTCCCCCTCAGTAAGGTCAAATGAGCACGCAGCTCCAAAGCCTTGGCAGTCCTCTTGTGACTGAACAAACACAGGAAGCAGAAACATTGGTCTTGGAGGACATCCCTGAGCCACTGAGTCAAAGTGACCCTAAAGCCTGCCCCGGTCCGGGACTTTCCAGGTACGCAGGATATTTCCTTTTTGTTAAATTAAGACAGAGGCTTTCTCTTACAACATTCAAAGTCCAAGATATACTGGTAATACAAGAGGAAAATGAGCCCAGGCCCATCTAACAACTGGGCCTTGCTTGAAGCTGGTGTCCATGCCTTTCCAATCCCACGTGATGTGAGGGTCTTTGTTTCTGGAGGTTTCACGTGTACTTCCCGGTGGGTGCCACCTTAAGGCAGGGGCTTAAGGTCTCCACAATCCCAGAGACCTTCTCTAGTCATTCCGGATCTTGATGCTTAAACATCTGAGCTCGGGAAATGTTTGTTTTAAAAACAAAGAAATTAATGAATGAAGACTCCTCTTTGCTGATTTCCTGTTAAGCTCATGAAACCTACAAGAGCCATTAAAGGAACTAGAGAGATGCGTTTAGCACTGAAAATCAAACACCAAGGCTTCCCTCCTTCTGTGTCCAACCCCAAACCACCAGATGTCCACGCTGGCCAGGTCCTTTCTAAATCTGAAGGAAAAATGAGTCTGTGCAAAACCAGTTGGGATTACTACCCAAGTCTGACCGCATGGTGATGGCCTTGGCCCCTGGCCCAGCTGGAACCCCCCCGCCCCCAGCTGAAAGGCTCCCTGGAGCAAGAGCAGAGAGTGATACTGAGTGCCCTGGCTGGTATCCAGTCTCCTCAGGCTGCCGTAGGCTGCAGCAGGTTCTGGTAGGGAATGCTGGTGGAACTAAGCCCCATCCGGTGGCCCTGGGTCTGATCCCCAGAGGAAATTGGATTCATTGCCTGAGCCGGCTGCTTTATCGTTTGGCTCCAACTTCCCTGCTCCTGAGGCTGAGGGGTGTGCTGTTTGTAGGTGGACATCAGATGGAACCAGATGACCTGGGGCAGGGACAGAAGGGCGAACCAGGCAAGGACCAGGAAGCACCCCAAGGCACGTGCTCTCAGGCCTGGCCTTCCGCAGGGAGGCTAGACGGAGCTATGTCCCCACCCCCTGCACTGTCAGAGTGGCACTAAGATTGGAAAGGCATTCTCCTCTTCTCCCTCTGCCCCACCCTCATCCATGACCTTCTAGAAGACAGAAAGGAAAGCATCATTTACCCATCTGCTGAAAGGACCCCAAATAAGACATGGCTAAAAGGAGTTTATGCTGAGATTTGCTGAATGTTGGAGGGTCAATCCCAAAATGTATGTAGAGTAGATGCTGTCCCTTGGGCTCTTACATGGACAAACAGCAAAAGGATTGCACTTTATTAAGTGGTCACAGTGTGTCAGGTAGGATGCTAGGCAATTTACATATATTTATTTTCTCATTGAAGTCTCATTACTCGGTAAGGGAAGCATCCATATTGACCCCATTCACAGGGGAGGCACAAAGAGGTTAGCTAACTTATTCAAGGCCACACATCTAGAGGATGGCACAGGATGGACCCATGCCAAGGTCTGATTGAGCCCTGTGAGTTTACATGCTACACCGATCACTGGTGTTGAAGAAGGGAGTGGCTACTGGTTATATAAACCTGCAGTCCTTCAAGGAGTCAAAGGAACCAATTTTAAACAAACACCATCCTGGGGGCAGCAGGGAACTGTGTCCTTCTCTACTGCAGTTCTTTGGGGGAAAAAACACGCATATAAATGAAGACGCTACTGTAAATTTTCAAAATAATGTTCCTTTATATTTGTGTTTTATACTTCGCAAAGCATTCTTAAATAACACTGTCTCATCTGACAGTTGTAAAATTTTTATGATGTTGACTGCCAGAATAATCATTCTCATCTTACTGGCGAAGCTGCTGGGGTTGGGGGTGTTCTGTGACTTGCCCCAAGTTCAATGATAAACCAATGACAGGCAGGACTAGAACCCAGGTCCCCCAATTCCTAGCTCAGTGCTTGTCTCTTAGCTGTTTAGATTTTTCAGAAGCCTTTGACAAGGTTCCACTTGAAAAGGTATTTAAAAATAATGAGTCTCCGTGGGACTTTGGGCTGTTTGGCCACAGAGCGAGAACTGACTCAGAGACAGGGAAAGACATTTCTTCTGCATGGAAAAGTGGAACTGGTGGCTCCCCAAGCACTGGTGTTAAGACTGGTCTTATTTCATAGTTTTTACAAATGGTCTTGAAGAGGGAACAGAAACGTGAGGTGACTCTAAGCTCTTGGGGACTGCCAGAAGTCCATTAAAGGAGGTGAATGACTGCAGGGGCTGAGGTGGGGAAGGAAAGGCCACAGGGCATGTAGCCCTGGGACCATGAGTTTCTTGGGGGTGGTCATGGGTGTTGTATTTGGCACAATATCCAGGACATGGTTGGCCCCCAATGATAGTTACTGAACAAATGAAAGACAACCCCATGGTCTACCATGTCTCAGCTGCTGGATGAAATCAAGGTAGGAGGTAGGATCAAGGAAGGGGATTTCATGGCCCCCGTCACTTCCACCAAAGGCCAACGTGATGTGAGGCAGCATTCAGATGGGATTTCAGGGAAAAACGGACAAACAGATCCATCCTCCTGGCCAAATTCACTCAAACAGAGTATCACTTTCATTCAGTCCACCCCCATGAGGTAGAAACGTGACAATTTCTCAAAGAACTAAATTGAGCTACCTTATGACCCAGAAATCCCTCTACCATCGGGCACCAACCATGTCCTGGATATTGTGCTGAATATGACATGCATGACCCCCTCCCCAAGAAACTCATAGTCCCAGGGCTATGTGCCCTGTGGTCTTTCCTTCCCCACCTCAGCCCCTGCAGTCGTTCATTTCCTTTGATAGGCTCCTGAGAGAGACCCAGAGGTACATATATTGCCATGCCACAAAGACACCTGCACATGTATGTTCATTGTGGTAGTATTTGCGATAGCAAAGACATGGAACTGACCCAGATACCCATTAAAAGTGGACTGGATAAAGAAAATGTGGCACATATACATGGTGGAATACTATGCATAAATAAGACCAAAATCTAGACCTTCACAGCAAGAATGTGGGTGGAGAACTTCATACTCAGTGAACTATCGCAGAAACAAATAACTGAATACCATATGTTCTCACTCATAAGCAGACCCTGGACACTAGTTGATCAGGGTTATGATCCCGTAAGCATGTGTGAGCACAGGGGTGGGATTGGCAGGCTTTGGACACTGCTAGGGGAGGAATGAAGGGAGAGAAGAGGGAGGGGGCACACGATAACACACTAGATACCTGGACCAAAATCAGGGGGAGAGAGGGTCAGTTAGAAGACCAAACTTCACCTGCATCCAACCTGCTTATATAGTAAGTCCCCACTTGTACCCCACAACTCTAAAATTTTTTTAAAAGCAGAGACATAACCCAGATGCCTGTAACTCCAGATCTGCCTGAGAGGACTCCCCAGGCCACCAAGAAGTAGCTGAGATGACAGTGAACACACTGACCGGTGACGAGGGTCCAGTGACCAATATTGAGGCCGCCCCAAAGCTTGTGACTTGGCAGCCTAAACAAGCACAATTATTTTACACAGTGGAGACAATCCTTGCAGGTCACCTAAGCAATGAGAAAGGATAAAGACAGAAATGGATTTTTTTTTTGATGGTAGAAAATGTAAAGAGACCAAGCGTAGGGCACGCATATGAGCTGGGTGTTTGGAAGATGCTGTTCATCTCGGAGGCAGACACCAAGGCGAAGTCACACCCCAGGCCCACGTGCCCCCTGACAGAGTAACACACCATGCACTCACCCACAGCCTGCTGTGCATCTGTGGAACGCCCACTGTTGCCAGGCTCAGAGTTGGCTCCCAGGAAGACGTGGTAGGTGCTAGCCCTGCCTTCCAGGAGACCTGTGTCCTGGATGGCTCAGATTTCATTCAAATAAAGCCAAGTGGCCAAGGCTGCAGCAGAGAGGTGTTCACAAGCTTCTGTTTATTCTTCCCAGGAGATCTGGCCAACTGGAGCTTAAGCTGGGTGATCATCCCAGCCCTGAGTGAGGCTAACAGGCAGGTGGCCTCATGACAAAGGGCTTCCAGCAGGGCACCACCAGTGACGAGGGTTTGGCCAATAAACCACATACAGGTAACATCAGATTTACTCAAAAGCCACCTGGGAGGCCAAATAGTTTAGGTCAGTGGGAAGAGTGATCTGGAGTAGCAAAAGAAGCGGCACCAACAGACTTGGCAAAGACAAGGCAGACTGACGTGGAGGCTGGAGTAACAATTGAAGGAAAGGTGTCAGAGGCGAGAATGAGGGCATCTCTCTGCAACACTGAGAGGGGAACGGGCAGATCAGAGTGCTGGTGCATTCTCTGCAGCAGGAGGTAGGAACTCCGGAGGTCTCTCTCAGCCCCAGTGGAATGTCCTAGAACAGCACTGGACAACAGAAGTGGAATGCAAGCCACAAATGTGGGCCACATGGGTCATTGAAAATTGTCTAGTAGCAGCCATGTTAAAAAAAAGGTAAAGTTAATTTTCATGATGTGTTTTAACCAATGGGTACTAAATATGATCCCGTTAGCATGTATACAAGGATAAAACTTTCTTTTTTTTTTTTTTGAGTTGAAGTCTTACTCTGTCACCCAGGCTGGCATGCTCATGGCTACCACAGCCTTGGCCTGCTGGGCTCCAGCGATTCCCTTCACCTCAGCCTCCCGAGTAGATGGGACTATAGGTGCATGCCAACACACCTGGTTAATTTTTTGATTTCTTGTAGAGACGAGGTCTCACCATGTTGCCCAGGCTGGTCTTGAACCCCTGGGCTCATGCAATCCTCTCACCTTGGCCTCCCAAAGTGCTGGGATTACAGGTGTGAGCCACCGCACCCGGCTGGGATACAACTTATTAATAGCTATTTTACATTCTCTTTCTCATGTGAAATCTTTGAACTCTGAGGAATATCTTTTATTTTAAAATTGTGGGGTACAGTTAAGGGTTAGGTATACAAATATGAATCGTTCAGGCACCCTTGTTGATAAGGGGTGTCCCCCCATCCCCTGATAGATATTGACTACTGTTAATCCCACCACCCTTGCCCTCCCGGCCCACCCCCCAGGAATATTTTATGAATGTCAGGTGCTCAGTATGTGGCCAGTGGCCACTGTAGTAGAACTGCCTGCAGAGTTATAGACTTTACTAGCCCAATCCCTCCCTTGTGTTTTGCTTCTGTGCTCACCAAGCAACCTCGCTAATAATTTATCTGGTGACTGTCCTCTTGGGTATCCTCGGTGGAGACTTTGCTCCCTGTATGCCTCGCCACCACACCTCTGTGTCTCCCAGGGACCTGCCATCCACACCACGGCATGGTGTGCTCACTTTGTTGGCGTTTGAGGCCTATAAGTTACAGTCAACTGTCTGGTCCCATTAGCCCAACCGAGTCAGAGTGTTCAGTGCATGGGCCTGGCTCTGATCCAGCCAACACTTCTTAGGCTCACCTGACACACCCAGGCCTCCTTTTTCCCTGCTCTGGGTACGTCTCCTGCACCCTGGGCTATTGTCAAAACATTTAACAACTGCTCCTGGGAGAGAACTCGCCAGTTAGAGCAGTTGCAACAGAAACCGGTTCTTGGAGGCACCCACCTGTGCCAGGTTATGCTGCCAGAGGAGGAGGTGGGGGCACCTAGGTGGGGGCACTCAGGGTCTGGAGGGACCATTACGACCCATCATATGGATGCATTTCAACATTAACAACATGAGGATTCAACGGCTTAACCATGACCCCTGCCTGTCCAGGCAGGAGTCTCTGCCACTGTGTCCGGCGTGCACTCAGCCTCCATGAGGCTCACCAAGGACACACACACAACACTGGTGTGCAGCCCTGCCCACCCACCCCTTCCCCAGACACTCGGAGTCTCCTCTCCTCCAGGCCTCTGGCCCCCTGCCCATCCCTGGCGGGCACAGCCGCCTACCTCCATCCCCAGCATGGCGATATTCTGCTGCCAGGCAGACTGCTATTAAAACATCAGCAGCATGGCCCCCACAAAGGTCAGCCATCCGGGGAGCTCCTGGCAGCTGCTTGTTTGTTTATTGGAACATTATCTGGGCCGGGCTGTTTATTTACATCCACTGAAGGATTGAACAATAAATACGGTCTCCCAGTCGCAGGCAGATGCTTGCACTGGAGCGTCTGGCTGCCGTCTTGCCTGGGCTAATCTCCCTAATGAGCAAACAGTGCTGCTCATCTCCAGAGATGCGGGCCACCCTGCACCCCCTTGCCTCCCTCCCTTTACATCCCCCCTACCTCCCTGGGGTCTACACCTGGGGATTCCCGGACTGGGCTCACATATCAAAGGCAAGAGTGGGGTCCTATCTGGCAAGTGGGGAAATGCAGCTGGGGCTGGAAGGGGCAGGGAAGCCAGTTAAGCCTGGACGAGAAGGTCTCAGGGCCACTATGGGCTCTCCACTGAGACTCTCAGGCCTCAGACACAGGGGCACGTGGCAAACCAGCTGGCAGCCAGGGAGGGAGGAGGGTCAGGCCTCCCTCATGGGGCCAAGGGCAGTGAGACCTGCGGAGACACAACTCCACGTGCGAGCAGCCCCAGAGTCTGAGTCAGGCCTTGAAGCACCTGGAACTCGAAGAGGGCACTGTGCTCAAAATGCACAGACGTGAGCCCAGAGCTCAGAGCCACCACTTATTTGAATAGCTGGCACCCTAAAACCTTGATGGGCCATTTCCTGTGCACCTCTGGCCCAAAGGGAGCCTGGGTGGACATGGGCACAACCTCTTCTACCTGGCTCCCTCTAGAAAAGCAAGTTCTTATGAGTCGGGCTACCCACCCCGGGCCACCCGCCAGGGACTGGGCCAGGTACCCTGCATGCATTGGCTCCTGCCAATGACTACAGATGGGCCACACTCATGTGTGTTGCAAAAGCCCAGCATCCTGAGCTGGGTGCACAGATAGTGTGCGAGACTAGGCCCATGGGCAGGTGGTGTGAATCCCGACCCTGATGCTCAGGGACCATGCAGCCTGAGACAGTCTACTCCAAGCATCACTTTCCTCATACAAAAAAAAAAAAAAAACAGAAACAATTATAATGCTATTTTGTTGTGACTGCTATTGTGTAAGTGTGACAATGTCATAAGTATATAAAAACCTGAGCAGAGTAAGGGAGGAACAATTAAGCTTTGAAAAATGTTTGCCATGAATACTATTCAGCTGAGTGGATCTCTGTGATTTCCAGCCATGCCCACTGGGAGCACAGTCCTTCTTAGAAGAGAGCTTAGAAGGTGTGACCCACAGTATGGACTCCCAACGTCTGACAGGGTCACCTCTGACAGCGGGCAGAAAAGAGGACCCGCCACTCAGGTCTGGGCCATGTGAAGTGGACAGAGGGAGCCAGGTAGAAGAAGTGGTGCCCATGGACGGACTGTGCAGATTGGCATTCCACTGACATGGACCCAGAGACCCTCCCACAGCCCAAAGCTAAGTGAGCTGTCCAGGAAACTGAGACTGGGCTAATTCAGAGTTGACGTGGAAAGCCAGTCGCTCTGGAGAGGAATGCAGCAGCATCACACCCATGGCTTGACCAAGTCACAGGAGGGGTCATGGTGGCCACGGTCCAGCCTCACTGAGGCCCCAGGGAGGGCGGCAAGCAGAGTCCGGCTGGTGGATGCCGAGGAGAAGCAGAGCCCGGGTTGTAGAGCAGAGGCAGTGGCCCCCTGTGGTGTCAGGCACAGATAGTGGGCCAGAGTCAAGACCCTGGGGCCTCATCCACGTGTTCCCACAGCCTGCAACTCCAACAAGCCATGCTCGTCCCTGTCCTCCAACACAGGCAGGCGAACTCCTCCTTTCTGCCCCCACCACTGTGGCAAGGATGGAGAGGCTCACCTCTGAGACACATGGAGAACCAGGGGTAGAGGTGTGCAAGGGTGCAGGACTGACAGCAGCCAGCATTTCCCCTGTGCCTGGAGTCTGGGCTCCTCTGGGGTGGGCCCGGTAGGTGCCTCCTGCAGCTAGCTGCACCAGCACAAGGTGGAGACCCCTGCCCTGCTGGGGCCCATAGAAGATGGGAGAGGAGAGAGGCCTGGCAGTGCGGGACCCCAGAGTGAGCGGCCACAGTGTCATCAGTGGCCAGGCCCTAACTCAGAGGCAGGAAGTTTCTAGCATAGATCTTAGCACCGAGCAGAGACTCAGCCCTTAAGTGCCAACTGAATAAGGAAAGTGAGCTGAACCCGGAGCAGGCCTTCACCACCCTCGCACCCTAGATATTACTCGGCGACACCGACACCCAAGGCCTCCTCTTAACCCCTTTCTGCCCCCAGGAAGCGCCTCACCATCCTCCTCATCAGCCCAATGCCCACTGGACACTGAGCACCCAGAGCATTGTGGGCACAGGCCCAGCCATGCCACTTGTCCAGGCCTTGCCCTTCCTGTAGCCCCAGGATTCTACTAGATCCCTCACTCACTGCCCGTTAACACCGTCTCCCTCCCCTCTCCCTTTTTCTTCCTGGTCCTCCCTGCTTCCTTTCAACCATTCCATGCCCATCAGCCCCTCTGAACACTGAAGGCATTCTCCAATCCCTCCTATGGCCTCTCACGAGCAAGCATGCACCCTGTCTCTGGCCATCGTTAAGAGCTGGATGAGCTTCACCTGCATGGAAGCCTGTCATTCCTTCTTCCCATGATGCCAGTATGTTCTGTCTCAGCCATGAGAATGTCAACATCTTGAGGGCAGGTGTGTGGCCAGCCAAGCTCAGCTCCCGGGTCTGTGCCCAGCCTCAGATGAGACTTACCAGATGAATCTGGTGTCCTCATCTGAAACACGGGGCTCAGAATTCCAGGCTCAGGGCTGCTGTGAGGATGCCATCAAGTTGATTATGAAACGCTCTCAGCCAAGCACCTGGTACATGCTAGTGACAAGAGTACGTGCCTGCAAGTTGTGGCCAGTCCATTCTTTTGTGTGATCAGGTAGTGAGCCCAAAGGTGAAGATGAGATCACATGATGGTGACAACAGCAGAGACAGCTTCTTGCATGGCCCCTGCAGTTCTGGAAATGCCAGTTGCTTAATAGATGTTTAGTGAATTAACAAATGAATGCACAAGTTCCATTAACAACAAAAAAGATAAGAACCCAGCATCCTCAGAGACTCTCTCCCAAGGGTGCATCTCTTTGATGTCCTGTCCTTATAGGACCACAGTCCTCCCAGAACCAAGGACATCCACAGCCACCAGCCCTATGTGTTCCCCTCACCCTATCTGTTGGCAGCCTCCGGGCACTTTTTCTGTAATTTTCTTGACAAATAAGTAACCCTGGGAGTGCCAGACACGTGCATATTGCCTCGACATCTGCTCTCTCTGACAGGCTCTGCTCTGGGCTCTTTCCCTGCAGCCTCATTGAGTTGTGGGCACCAGCCCTCTCCAGGGGCATCCAGGCTGCCATCCAAGGACAGCTGTGTGTGTGCCTGTGAGGCCGAGGACAGCTGTGTTGCCCTATGTGAAGGACCAAGGTGCAGCTTCCCAGGAGGTAGAGAACACAGCTTCTCCAGCAAGGTGGGGTGTTGCCCTCCACCCACCCCTCTTCCTTAGGGACCAGGGTCCTCCTCTAAAGAAGGTCCTGGCCAGAGTGACACCAGTGGCTTCTGGCTAAATGGCAGAGGGCTGCTCTGAAATGTCAGTGGACAGGCCTGGTGCGGTGGCTCAAGCCTGTAATCCCAGCACTTTGGGAGGCCGAGGTGAGAGGATTGCTTGAGCCCACAGGTTTGAGAACAGCCTGGGCAATTTGGCGAGATCTCTTCTCTACAATAAATCACAAAATTAGCTGGGTGTGGCAGCACGTGCCTGTAGTTCTGGCTACTTGAAGGCTGAGGCGGAAGGATCGCCCGAGCCTAGCAGGTCGACGCTGGGGTGGTCGTGAGTGCACTCCAGCCTGTGTGACAGAGTAAGACTCCAACTCAAAAAAAAAGAAAGAAAAAGAAAAGAAATGTCAGTGGGTTTGCAAAGTCCCCAACAGGCAGGGATTTCAGTCAGGCTCAGCGAGATTCGAGCAGGATTTCAAAGCAGCCCCGGCTCCTAGGCTATGCAGGATTATTTGTGTTTGTGGCCAAAAGAGGGATCACATGACCCAGCCTAAGCAAAACTGAGCATCCGAGAACATTCCCTGCAGTCTCATGGTATAGACGCTGTCGGCGTGGGCTCCAGCAGCACTGCCTGCACACCTACTGTGTCACGTATGCTGCTGGCAGCAGGGGCCTGTGTGCTTTTTGAGTGTGGGGGCTCTGTCTTACTCCTCTTACCCAAGCTCTGAGCCAGTATTATTAGTAAGTACAGCCCCAGACCAGAGCTGACATGTTCCGGCTTCATACCTGCACCCGGCAACAATTCACCCACAGGTAGGAATTGTTGTGGGCCACTCTGATCAAGTTCAGCTCCTTTGGGAAGTGATCACCGATCGCCATGCCTCTGGGATCCTCCCCTTCCATCGCCACATGCCTCCCCAGCACAGAATGCTGCCCATATCCAACTTTGTCAACAGCAGCCACTCTGGGAAAGAAGCCCTTGGAACCATCACGAATGAGAACTCAGGAATTCATGAGGCCTGGGTGAGGCATGTGAATAATTACAGTCAGAAAAGTTGTTTCCAAAGACGCTGTGGGACAGCCTTTCCCCAGCTCAGAATACCAGAGCTGAGAAGGGCGCCCCTATCTGGGATGACATCACCAGACAGAGCTGGGAGGCACAAATACAGAGTGCCAGGGGCCCTGGGGCCAAGAGGGGGCCTGGCTATGAGACCACAAAGGGGCTTTTGACCACCCTGGGTCCCCGGGAAAACTATAGAGCTCGAGCTTGAAGCTGCTCCCGCCCTCCAGGGAGGGGCCAAAAGACATCCTCCTAAATGAGATGGGTGACCTTTGACCCAGGGAGGGAGGCCCCAGAGCCAAAGTGCCTTGAAAGTAAAAAAATCATCATCATAAGTGTCTGTATGGGATACTCATTCTGCCAGAAGCCTGTGGAGTTAATTGTAGAGAATTGCATCTTAAAATAAGATATTGGAAAAACATTCTCTCCATCATCAGCCACCATTATTACAATTATTTACGTTGCATCACCAAGGTCCATGTGTTTCACAGCAATTTAACTGTCGCTCTTCTGGCTCCCAGGCACCAAGCAAACCCACAGCCAGGGTCCTGGCCCCTTGGGGGGTTGTCTCTCTCCATGCTTCAGATGTGAAAACTGAGCCCAAGCAGGAAGTCACCAAGGACAGGAGAGTCAGTGGTTGAAGTGTTAATTCTCCTAATCAATTTGTTAATACAATATGCTAATGTTATGTTAACATATCAACAGCAATATGCCCATTGCCCCATCTACCCAGTGCTTACTGTGTTAGTCTCTAGGTTTGTCCAAGACATTGGATTGTATAGTGATTAAAAACACGGGTTCCAGAGGCAGTCAACAAGTATTCCTAACCAGCTCACTCTGCAAGGACCCGGCGGCAAGGCCTTTGGGAACTGAGACACCTTCGGTAACCTTGGCTTCCTCCCTGGGAAAACGTGAATAGTAACAGGACCTACTGCATTCAGCTGTCAGAAGATGCCACAAGTTAGTAGATGAGAAGCACCTGGCCTGCCACCCAGCTCATCACCAGAGCTCAACTACAACCAGCGTTGTGGTCACCGGGGCCAGGGCCCCTCACTTACCTGGAACACATCCTGTGGAGCTCCTGTTGCCCTGCCACATCACTGGCAAGAAGAAGGGGAGGGTTACTCTCCCATGAGTCTCCACACTGAACTCTGAGGGATGCATCATCCTTCCTGGATGGCCATGAGGCATCTGTCTGCAGCTGCCCCTGGATGCACTTAGAGGTGGTCCTGGGGCTCCTGTCTCCCTCTCTGCCCACTACCCTGCTCCTCAGGAATATGCCCCCATGTGCCTGCGATAGTCCCTCAAGCCCCAAGTCAATATTAAGCTAATAATGGGGATAAAAAGTCTCCTATATGAAATGCATTTCAAGCATTATTTTGTGTGTTTTCAGGACACATGAAGGGAGAAAATGCACTGAATGGTGGGATCTGGGGCTGTAAGGATATAATTCCCCTGAATAAAGCCTTGTGCTTTAGGAAGCTGCACATTCCTGGAACCTGTTTCCTTATGTTGTGTGGAGGCAAGTGATGAGAAACAGGATGACAGCTAAGGAGTGCGATGCTCATCTTGGTCCAGGGCAGAAGGACGGTGGGAGAAGGGGACAGAGCTGGAAGAACCAGTGACCACTCTGGGTTGTCTCACCTGGAAGACCAGGGGAAGGCGGGTCCGAGGGGCAAGCTGGGGAGAAGACTGGTGTGGGGCAAAGGAGACTGAGTCTGAGACCTGTTGAGTGTCGCTGGTGGTGGCATGGCCAGCTGACGGATTGACTTTGGAAATTCAGGACTGGTGCTTGGGTAGAAGGTCATTGATTGGGACAACTGGGTCCCTGTTATTTGAGAGGTGGACTGGGAAACCATGACATGAAAACATTTTTCAGAGACCACCACTGTGCCAGGCTGACCCTCCGGCCATCTCTCAAAGGGTCATGTCAGACACGTTTCATAGGTGACAGAATACAGATGAGAAAGAGCTGGGGAAAGGGAAGAACACGAAGTCACACATTCCCACTTCCTTCCGTGTTGCACCAAGACAGCCATAAAGGGCTTGCTCAGTTGAGAAGCAGAACTCTCTCCCGTTGCCAAGCCCCATGCCTTACCCCACACAAACTTACACATGAGCAGGTGGCCACTGTGAGGAGCACAGGAAAGACCTTCCCTCCACCGTCACCACCATGCTCCAATTTCAGGAGCTGAGAAACTTTTCTTTGGGTAAAACATTTTTAAGGAATTAAAAAGAAGTCTCACTTTGCACCACAATTTTGATTAGAGCTGGTTTGGAGGCTTCTTTCCAAAATCGATGCTGATTTCAAAATACAAAAATATTTATCACCCCCCCCAACACACACACCAAAAAAAAAACTATCTCAGGGTTTATTTCCCACAATGGCCTAAGTCTTAAAACAAAGTGAAGAAAGTTCAGGGTTGAGGGTGTGTGTGGTTGGCCCTTTCTCCCTACCTGGGACCAGAGCTTCCTGTTGGTCTTATGCCAATGCGTACTGCCAGGGACCACTGGTTCCCTTCTGCTTCTTGGGGCTGCCCAATGTCAACCCCAATCAGGAGGCGAGGACTGAGGGAATGGAAACCGGGAAGAGAGGAGAAGAAGGCTAGGCGAGCCAAGGGTTGGAACTTCAAGAAAGTCTGAGATTCCACTAGCTGATCCCATTGGACTCCAAAAGAGGTCCCCACCGAGCCTCCACACCCCCTGGGTCCTACATCAGAACCTCCTCGGGTCTGCAGACTGCAGCTCATTAACTGGACTTGCTGCATTTCCCGTCCTTCAAGGTAGGCCAGGGAGAGGCATGGTGGAAAGGCTTCTTTGTTCCTCCTCTGCCCAGCAGGGCTCTGATCATGCCAGCTTGTCGTTGCAGAAAAGAGACCAGAAAAAAAAGGCTGCAGCAGCAGAATCATCTTGCTTCACGTAACTTCCTCTTGGATTTCTAAGCAGGTAATTGCTTCCTCAGCCTCCCATGAACTGCAAGCACTTTGGAGGGTCTTCATTACAGATACCCCATAAGCCAAAGTGAAGGATGGCCACAGCTTCCAGCCGTCTGAGCACGCTGTCGACCCAGGGCAACCCTGTGCTCTTCCTCACAGCGCTTTCTGCCTTGACACTTCTGTTTGGCACCCAAGGGAGCCTAAGGGAGCAACTGAGGGCAAGGAAGAAATTTCTGGATTGGGGGGGGTGCTGGGAACCAGGACCAGAGGGTCTCTCACACTGGCTTTCTGTGTGCGATCTTTGGGAGTCTCACTCTCTCCAGTTCACTTCATCCCTGAACTCCAATTGAGTGCCTGCTGTGTAAACTCCCACTCAGAAGTGCAGGCGTCTCAAAGGAATTTTGGCTGGTTGCCCTCGGGGGCTTCTTATCTAAAGCCAGATTCATAACACAATTTAGAAAGCAGTTCACACTTCTTTTCTAACTTAATTCACACCACACATAGTAGGTGCACAACAAACTTCTACGGAATTAATAAATAAGCCACAGTTCCAGCGATATGAGGACAGTTATTTTTATTCAAATGGTATGTGTAAATAAACAAAGACTCATAGAGGCAAAAGGACAGGTCCAGAGTCAGATATGGCTAACAAGTGGCAGATTAGGAATTTTTGACTGGGTCTCTCATCAACACACCTTGCCCCACACACCAAACTCTTCCGGAGTGAAGCACATTCAAACAACAAACTGTGTGTGGACCCAAAAAGGAAGGAATGGTTAATTCTGAGGAGGACGCTTCCCAGAAGAGTGGCAGCTTGAACTGATGTTTAGGAGAAATATGATTCAAACAGCAGGAGCTGTGAGAAAGAACGAGTCCTGACCAGGCTAGCATGAACAGAAGCAGAGACAGAGGAAAGCGTCGTGTGTGTGAAGTGGAGAGTGGTTGGCTGTGGTCAGGGCATGTACTTAGAGGGACAGGGAGAGGGAAGCCTGGGATGGTGGGTTGGATGCAGGTACAAGAGCCCCTTGAGTGTTTTTCAAAGCACTGGGTTTTCATCTGTAGGCAAGGAAGTGTTCTGTTTTAGAGGCAGGAAAAAATATGATCTGACTTCTGTAAAACTGAGACAAGGAGTGATCCTCACTCTACTCTTACAACTTGGAGAATTTGCTCCAAGTTGGAAGAGTAGAGTAAGGATCACTTCTTATCTCAGTTTTACACAAACAAAGTGAGGACCTACTTATGGCCCTGTGTAACTAAAATACAAAATGCTGCTCCACCATCGCAAGTCCACACCCTTTGTGTTCGGAGGTGGGTTATATTGAATCTTCCACATTCTCCCATCTTGCTTGTAGTCAACTTTTTGTATTTGGGTTGAGGAAACGGCACATTTATTTGCAGAAAGATCTCTAAGTGGAGTTTTGGAAAACCGTGATGTTCTTAATATAAACCCAATCAACCCATTCAGACTCAGACTCATGGAAAATGGTGGATCTAGCAACAGCATTTCATTCGGGCACTTCCCTGATTGAGTCGCTATGGGGTAGAGGCCTTAAACTCTCAAAGCCTCCAGGCCAAGATCTTAAAACAGAAATTTAACACTTGTCTAGAAAGCATTTACTCAACGAATAACAGCTTAGTGTTTTAAACTTTGGAAATAGTTTCCATGTACATTATTTCAGTGTGTCCTTCAAGTAAGGTGGTGAGTCGGGTTTGGGAAATGTGCTTAGCCCCCAGATCTCCAGCAGATGAAGAACAAAAGCCTGGATGAGAAATGATTCTCCAAATTCATTACAACACTGTAGTTCCGTCAGTTCTCTTTGCTTTCAAACCTGTTTTTCCTACCATGTTGCCTCAGCATTCACTTCCTTAAGGGACCGGGGTCTGGCCAGAAAAATACACTTTTAGCCCCACACCTTCCCAGGCTGTAAGACCGTCTGTTGCTTGGGCTTACCTGTGTTGTGTTGGATTGGGTTGGGTTGAGTAGGATTGGGTTGGATTATGTTGTGCTGTTCTGGATTGGATTGGGTTGTTTTATGTTGTATTGGATTGAATTGAATTGAATTGGATCATGTTGTATTGTATTAGATTGGGATGGGTTGGATTGGATTGGGCTGTATTGTGTTGGATTGATTGAATTGGGATGTGTTGTGTTGTGTTGAATTGGATTAGATTTGGTTGGATTGGATTGGATTGAATTGGGTTGGATTAGATTGGGTTGGATTGGGTTGGAATGAATTAAATTGGGTTGGGTTGAGTAGATTGGGCTGAGTTGTGTTGAATTAAATTGGGTTGAGTTGTGTTGATTGTGTTGGGTTGAGTTGGGTTCAGTTGGGTTGAATTAGATTGGGTTGGATTGGATTGAATTGGGTTGGATTGAGTTGGATTGAGTTGGATTAGATTGGTCTGTACTGGATTGGGTTGGGTTAGGTTGGTTGGATTGAATTGAATTGGGCTGTGTTTGTTGTGTTGAGTTGTGTTTTGTTGGACTGGGTTGAGTTGGGCTGCACTGGGCTGATTGGGTTAGGGGGTTAGGTCAGTGGGGTTGGGTTGAATTGGTTAGATTGGATTGGATTGGCTTCACTAGTCTGCAATTCAGTGGAGCAGGATCCAAAGTCTTCCCCAATTGCTCCTGTTCTCTGCATTCAGTGTCCACTTGCTGTCCCTAGGGCACCACCGTGATTTCACAGTGACCAAGTTATGTGTAGCAAGAGCCAAGTGGGCACCACAAGCAAAGCACAGCACCACATTGCCTGCAAGGCAGATGCAGGAGCCTCCCAGCCAGTCCTCTCCCTCAGCTGGCTCAGGTTACAACTGGCCAGGCAGCTTCAGAAAGGGGTTGGAAAGAAGCCCATGAGCAGGGTGTGGAGAACAAGAAAGTCAGGCAGAGCAAAGAGCGTGGGGTGGGGGCGGGGATGGGGGTGGGGGTGGGGGAATGGGGGCAGGTGGCACAACTTGCAGGCCAGAGAGTGTTCTCTCTGTCACTCCTGGAAAAGGCTGTGACTTATGACCTGTTTTCCCTGAAGAGCTGGAGTCCCCTTGTCCATGAAACCCAAGCCAGAGTGGTTTTGCCATACGGTCATGGACCAAGGCAAGGCAATCTCAGCAGTCCATGCCAACACAAGTGGGCCTGTGGGTAGAAGGGT